>PYAF01003611.1:72081-83770 GCA_007407185.1 Glycine tomentella
GAAATCCAATCCTACGCTCTTTAATTAATCAAACTCGTTTTATTTTCAGTAATCATTCGTAATTTTTCGTACTAGATTTATTAATTCCGTTTCTTTTAAATTTACGTAATTTCTAGTAATCTACAATCACATGCAACTTCGTTCAAACTCACTGTATATAAACTATTAAACTGTTAAAACTTAATTTGAATTAACTGAGTAAAAATCAAGTCCCTGTGGAGACGAACTTTTATAAATTTTGTAACTTACAACGACAATTGGTACGCTTGCCAAAAGTCTAACACAATTTTAGAGAAATCTTGTATGAACCTTCTATAGAAACCAACGTGCCCCAAAAAGCTTCTTACTCTTTTCATGTCTGAAGGTGGTGAGCTTTTCAATTACTTCAATCTTGGCTTAATCTACTTCAATACCTCTTACTGAAATTTTATGCCCGAGCACTATATCTTCGATTACCATGAAGTGATCTTTTTTCCAATTAATTACAAGGTTCTTTTCAATGCATCTTTCTATGACTCTTTCCAAGTTGTTAAGGCATGATGTGAACAAATCTCTGAATGCGAAAATTGTTATGGATTAAATTATGAAAAAAAATTAAAACAAAAATGAATATAATCCATAAATACCTCTATGCATTTTTCTACCATGTCAAAAAAGATGGCATTCATACACTTTGGAATGTGGTTGGTGTATTGCAAAGTCCAAAAGGCATTTTCCAATAGGCAAAGATTCCAAATTGGCATGTGAAGGCTATTTTCTCTTTATCCTCCAAATTAACAAGAATTTGATTATACCCCAAGTATCCATCCAGTAATCAATAAAAGGCTTCACTGGCTAACCTCTCAAGCATTTGATCCATGAAAGGAAGAGGAAAGTGGTCTTTCCTTATTGCCTTGCTGAAAGGAGGTAATCGATACACATTCTCCAACCAGTCACGATCCTTGTGGGAATCAACTCATTATTGTCATTCTTTATCATTGTTATTCCATCCTTTTTGGGGACTACTTGCACGAGGATTACCAGTGTAGTGTCAGTAATGGCATATATCATTCCAACTTCAAGAAGCTTAAGCACTTCTTTTCAGACTTCCTATTTCATCACCAGGTTGAGTCTCCTTTGTGGGTTGCTACTGGTTTAAAGTCCTTATCAAGGTTGATGTTATGCATGCAGATGGATGGGCTTATTCCTTTGAGGTCAAAGATTTTCCATCCTAAGGTTTGCTTGTGTTTCTTTAGTAGCTATACTAGTCTTTTTTTCTTCCTCATTGCTCAATATGCTACTGATGATGGCTAGTTTCTCATCCTCACCCTCTAAAAAGTCATATTTAAGGTGAAAAGGCAAGGGCTTTAATACCAAGATAGGTTTTTCTTTAATCAAGGTTCCCAGATCTTTTATTTTATTTTCCAACACTTCATTTAAGGAATCTAGGTGTTAGATGCATTCCCCAGCTCTTTATTATGTTATGGTGTGAGGTCTTCCACGATGTTGGTTAAATCAAGCTCTAATGGTGTTGGTGCTACAATTTGTGGAGTTCGATCTTCTATTACTTCATCAATTATATCAACCTTGAAGCAAGCTGCTTTATCCTTGGGGTGCTTCATAGCTTCACGCACATTAAATGTGATCTCCTCATCATCCACTCGTAAAGTGCATTTGTACTCTGCAACACTGGTGACGACATTAGTGGTGTTCATGAATGGTCGTCCTAGAATTAAAGGAAACGTGACTGATAAGTGTCATATTTTAGTTAATTCTAGGATTATAATGTTGGCACTTATCTTTTGATTTTATTAAAATTTCCTTATAAATTTTCTCTAATCCTATTTGTTTTATAGTTGGTACATATATAAATGTTGTTGTTTACATTTTGGAAGATTTGTCCACTCAAATTTTGTTGATTCGATAGGTATCAAGTATATTTGGGGCATCCAAAGCAATCAAGACAAGAAAAAAGAACAAAAAGGTCATTTTTGGGAGCTAATTTTGCCCAAGGTCGCCTGGGCTAATAACCTTTGTTCACTATTAAGAGTTAACTCGCCCGGGCGAGCACATCATGTGTAAAAAACTCGCTTGGGCAAGTGGATTTCTTCAGACTTAAGCAATTAACTCGCCCAAGCGAGTAAAACAAGGCTAAATCACTTGCCTAGGCGAGTGGACCTGACCAGCTTCCCCATGCCTATAAAAAGGCGTGCAAATTGAAGAAAACATGATTTGGAAGGCTGGAACGTTAGAAACACCAAAGAAGCTTAGAGAGAGGTGAGAGAAGAGAGAAAAGGAGTGGAAACTCTGCAGAAACGGGCTAAGGATCGCCACCCTCGTCATCTCTTCTATTGGTTTCTTGCTCTACACCATGATTGGGTAGTTTCTCCTAAGGATTGGACGTAATCTTCTTACCCTTATGTATCTCTTTTGATATTTGATATATGTATGAATTTATTCTACTCATTATTGGTAATTTGATTTTGTTTTTAATGTTTGATACTACTTTATCGCTAGTTTCATGAAATTGGATTCTAAGCTTGGCTGGAAAGTGCCCTTAGGATTTGAACTGAATTATTTTACTCTTTACGTTATGTTGCTAGGAATAGAGCATAACGTTTTGATTGCAAATAGCACGAGTTATGATTGTAATGTTGGGTTATTTACATCATATGCGAGGGATCGATATTCAATAAATATCCTTAGGATTCTCGAATGCGAGGGATCGATTTGGGGTGAATTAATGTGTGCATCAGTCATGTTGGAGAATGATTCATATGTGTTAATATTAAATAGATACTGAGGGTATGAACGATGAAACCCAATCCTACGTTCTCATAAATTAATTAAATTCAATTTTACTAGTTTTCGTAATTTTCCTTTATTTTTGTAAACTCATGAAATTTCGCTTACACTTATTGTACATAACTATTGAACTGGTTATTTTCATCTGGAAAAACTGAGTAGCTCAAGTCCCTATGGAGACGATCTTTTATAAATTTTGTAACCTGCAATGATATTGGTACGCTTGCCAAGAGTTTAACAGTGACGTCTTCTTTGATATCCATGATGACAAATTCCACTGGCATGGTGAACCTCCCAACTCGTATAGGCACGTTCTTCACTATTCCAAGAGGAAATTTAAAGGAGCTATCTACTAGTTGTATCGTTATGTGTGTTGGTTTCATCGCTACCTTTCCAATTTTTTTAGAATAGATAATGGCATTAGGTTGATGCTAGATCCAAGATCAAGGAATGCTCTTCCTACTAATACATTCTCAATTGATATAGTAATAGTAAAACTACCGAGATCACCTAGCTTTTTTGGATTCTCCAAGATGGCATTGCAATCCTCTTCAAGATTCCCTATGCCATAGTCTTTCAAACTCTTCTTTTTAGTTCTGAGGTCTTTTAAGAGCTTTGAGTATTCTAGCATCATGTCTATGGCATCGATGAAAGGATTGGTGACATCAAGTTTCTTAATCAAGTCTATAAGCCTTCTATATTGTTGTTTCTTGTCTTGCTTTGTTGGTTTATGAGGATAAAACTTCTCATATCTTATTGCTTGTTTAGCTTCTTGTGTTAGTTGGTTCTTTGTCTTAATTGGCTCTTATGCTATTTCTTCAACTATCACGTCCTCCTCTTGTATGTCTTCCTTCACTTTGTCATCTACCTTTATGTCCTTTCTTATTGGCTCTTTAGTTGCTAACCCATTTCTTGTTGTTATGGTGTTGCAGTCAACCTTGTTGGTGTTTTCTTTTATTTGCACTGCTAACTCCTTTACTTGATCTTTTAACGATTTTATTACCTCCATGGTGTTCTCAATGTTGGAGTAGGATGTGGTGCTAAGGTTGATTATGGCTTCTTCTAATTTTGTAGTGCGTTCTCTCATGAATTTGGCTTCCTTGGCTACTTCCTCCATATAGTAAGAGGTATAGTGGTTACCTCCACACTATTCACATGAGAGAATTTGTTTTTTTGACGATATCAACAATTGAAGTTGTTTTTCTATGCTTTTGGTTATGTTCTCCATCATAGCTTTCATTTGTGTTTGTTGTTTGAGGGATTCATCTTTGGTGTCTTCTTTGGGAACATCCTTTGGAAAGGAGCGGTTGCAATCACAACCTCATTCACTAGTTGCTACATCTTCTATAATTTTCTTTACTTTGGTCGTGGTTCAATTGACATAGTATCCTCATTGTAACATCCTTCCAATTACTATATTATGCCTAGGTCATAATACGTAACTAGAAGATGTTAACTTTTCTAACGTAAATTTTTTAACCAAAATTGGTTAAGAAAAACTTATCTCAATATTAGAAAATTACGCTTATATTGAGCCTGTAGAGACTTTTTGGTCTCTTTAATAAATTACAACTTAGTAATAACTTGTAAATAATATTCCCTACAATAGTAGTAATGTCTATATATTACAAAGCATATAACAAAATGATACAAGTCCACAACATTAAAAGAAATCTTCCAACTTGTCCTTACTCTGTAGCTCCTCTTTTTGATTTACCTATCTGGAATGACACGGGAACATACTAAAATAGTGAGAATTCCAAAGAATTCCAGTAAGTGAAAATTTGCTTATCATACAGTGTCATCGTCATCATTCCAGCTACTTGGGTTTATTAAGAAAACATGTGAACAATTATAGTTGATTTTTAATTTCATAAACATATAACCCGAAGTAGATTCATTTTATTCACAAACACTTAAAAATAATTTCATACTTCATCATTAATGCAAGCATCATTTTCAATCATGTCAATGTATAGCTTACCTTTGTTATTTTACTCTTTAATACCCTAAACTAGACAATGAGCTCATTACTAGACTTAGGTTGCTCCCACAAGGTCGTGCTCAGCTCAACTGTATCACCCTTTGGGGTCCCATAGGGTCGTGCGCAGCTTAACTGTATCACCCTTGGATCAATATGTCTTTCTGATGTGTTGCAAACACATCGTAGTTTTAGACTAGTTTTAGGTTATATTTCAATTCAATCATTAGGAATTAGGTTAGAATAAGTTAAGTTTGTCATTTATATTTTATTATATCTCATTTTGTTACCAGAGTGTGCTTTCAGGGCCAAAAAGAGGAGATTCAAGCCAAAAGAAGAAGAAAACCAAGCTTAAGGTCCCGCGCGGTTAGCGCCAGGTCCCGCGCGATCCGCGCCAAATCCCAAGATCAGCCATTCAGCTCGAAGATCCTACGCTATCAGCATGGACTGTCACGCTACCAGCGCTGATTGACCGAAGATGCTGTGCAGAATCCGTGCCATGAATTCGAATGCTGGCGCGATCAGCGCCACAACCCGCCCGAGCCGCGCTGCGAAGGCGCTGTTTCCTGATTTAAAAAGATTGAGTTCGAAATTGGCACAGAACAGGGGTTTTGTTACTCTAATTAAACCATTCTATAAATACAAGGCCTCTGGGACTGAATAAGGGGGATCCAACACACCTACACACCTCTCCACACTTCCATACATCATTCTAAACCCTTGGAAGTCAAGAATCAAGGCTAGGTCACTGCAGAATCATGTTTTATTCAACAGCTTTGGTGTTTTTGAGGCCTATGTCGGGCTAAACTTTTTATTGTGGGAAGGCCATGAACTGATGTGAACTCCTCTGTAACTTGACTGGTATTGAATGAGAATTCTTGATTGCTTTATTTTACTCTGTTCCTTATTGTTTAATTGATCACTCTAATTAAGTGCTGAGAGTTAGGATTCGCAATGGGGACATTGGGATTCTAATTTCTGACCTTAGTAAAATAACAGTTGTTCATTACCTAGGGATAGGGATGCGTGGCTGCAGACCTTATAATATAGTCTTTTACATGCTTAACTTGATAGAATTCACCAAGGGATTGGGTTTTTGATTCAGGTTAAAAGGTTAATTCACTAAGGGATTAGGGATTAACTAAAGTAGGAAAGATTTATTCTCTGAGCAATCAGAAATAGGCAAACCGTTGATAGTCTTTTATATGCTTGATAGGAATTGCTAAGGAATTAGGGTTCTTGTTAAAGGATTAAATTGCTAAGGAATTAGGATTTACTAAAATAGGAAAGATATATCATTTGAGTAAGCAAACTTGATAAACCAGTTAAGTGAAAGAGGTAGGAATCAAAGGGGATTGTGCCTGACCACAATTGTTTCTTCCATTGGTAAAACTTCGAATTGTTTACTGCGTTATTTCCTTTATATTTTGTTTTTACTTTCAAACATTCAATACACAACAATTCTTCACAAATTATTTCTTTTTACTTCCAATCACTTAGACTGAATTTTATTGTGAATTTCACACCAATCCCTGTGGAGAACGATACTCTACTTACCCACTTTATTACTTGAAACGAGCGGTGCACTTGCCGTGTTCGCAACAAGTTTTTGGCGCCGTTGCCGGGGATTGTTAAACGGATTTTTACAGTAATTTTTAATCTTTGTAATTGGAATTTTTGTTACTAACCGCTTCTCTGAGTTTTATGCGAGGTTCAGTTAACCCTGAGGATTCACAGTTCGATCCTGAAATTGAAAGAACCATCCGAAGGAGACTAGCCAGACAAAGGAGGAGAGAAGCTGAAAACTTTGACTTTGATTCACTCCCTGAATTAGAGTATGAAGCAGAGATGGCTGAAGAACAACATAATCAGCCAAGACGGAGACCGGAGGATGAACTGATGGAGGATATTCTGGCTCCTATGTTCACAAGACCCAACTCCAGCATTGTGAGGCCACCAATACAAGCTAATCATTTTGATATAAACCCTTCATTAATAGCATTGGTAGAACGCAGTCAGTTTGGAGGAGAAGATTTTGAAGACCCACATGACTTCATTGACAAATTTCTCAGAATCTGTGACACTATCAGACACCAAGGGGTCTCAGATGATGCTGTAAGACTAAGCCTATTCCCTTTTGCTGTTAAGGGAAATGCACTGAGATGGTTAAACAGGAAAACTTCAAATAGCATCTCAACTTGGGAGGACTTAGTCTCAAGATTTTTTGTAGAATACTTTTCCATGGATAAATACAACAGGTTGGGTAAATGAAATTACCAATTTCACTCAGAATGGAAGAGAATCCCTGTGTGCTGCCTGGAACAGATTCCAGGAATTGATCAGGAGATGTCCACAATATGACATGCCTGTGGGTAAGCAGGTACATATTTTCTTTAATGGTATGACTCCTGAATCACGTATGATTGTTAATGTTGCAGCAGGGGGTACAATAAGATCAAAAACTGGAGCTCAAACCTATGAGCTGATTAGTTCTCTGGCTCGGAATGAAAATGAAAGCATCACTATGCAGCCCAAGAGAGAACCAATACAATTGTGCAGCAATGATGCCATGCTTGCAGAGCAGAAAATTTTAGCCCAACAGCTGGCTAAGTTGAATGAAAAAATTGATAGATTACAAGTCTCTGCAGCCCAAGTTTCATCCAGCAAGCCACACATCAGTTGTGAATACTGCCAAGGTGAGCATGAATCTAATGTATGTCTGATTCTTGTTGGAACTGACCCTGTGTAGGTTAATGGAGTGTGGAATGATCCAAGACAGCAGCAGCCCTATCAGAGAAACAACAATTTTGCTGCAGGAAACAACTACCAGAGGAACTTTCAAGGGGGAAGGTTAGACTATAAGTCTAACAATTATCTGCAACCCCCTCCCATTACAACCACCAGTATTTCTGAACTTGAAAAGGTAGTAATGCAGCTGTCAAAAACAACAATAGAATTTATAGCTAAAACTAAAGCTCACCACAGAAATCAAGATGCCTCCATCCGGAATCTTGAAATTCAAATTGGTCAATTGGCAAAGCAAATTTCTGAAAGGCCACCAGGACAATTCCCCAGTGACACAGTGACAAATCCAAGGGAACATGTCAATGCTATCACCACTAGAAGTGGTACTGTGCTTACTTCACTGGACGAGCCTAAGGTGAAGAAAAATTCAGCAGCTGAAGCAGAAGAAGAAAAAGCTGCAGAACTAGAGGAGGAAAAATCTGCAGATAAAGAGAAGAAGGAGAAAAATACTGCACCTCCAAAGAAGCAATGGGATTTCTCTCGCTTTGAGAAACCCCCATATCCGGTGCAGACCAAGCAACAACTCCAGCAGCAGCAATTTGCCAGGTTCTTAGACATGTTTAAGAAGTTACATATAAATATCCCATTTGCTGAGGCATTAGCCAATATGCCTAATTATGCAAAATTCTTGAAGGAACTTCTGTCTAAGAAACATAAGTTAAAGGACTGTGAAACCATAGCACTCACTGAGGAGTGCAGTGCCATCATTTTAAGAAAGCTTCCAAAGAAATTGAAAGACCCTGGAAGTTTTAATATCCATATAGCCATAGGAAATATCAATGTAGGGAGGGCACTTTGTGACATAGGGGCTAGTATAAACTTAATGTCATTATCAATGTGTAAGTCCCTAGGCATAACTGAACTAAAACCCACTAGAGTTTTCTTGCAACTAGCAGACCGTTCCTTAAGGAAACCATCAGGGGTCATAGAAGATGTGTTGGTCAAAGTAGATAAGTTCATTTTCCCTGTAGACTTTATTGTGTTAGATATGGAGGGTGAAAGTGAAATCCCTCTGCTGTTAGGGAGGTCCTTTTTAGCAACTGCTAGGGCCTTGATTGATGTAGAACAGGGAAAGTTGGAACTTAGGATGGATAATGAGTCTGTTGTTTTTAATGTTTTCAATACTGTGAAAGATCCATCTGACACACATAATTGTTCTAGGCTAGATTTTTTGGATAATGTTGCTTGTGCAGGTATGACAACAGATACAGCTGCAGCAGAAAATGCAGAAGAAAATACAGCGGAAGCAGAAAACAGTGCAGCAGAAATTGCTGAAAAATTGAGTATTCCAGACCAGGAAAACACATCAGAAACCATTGAACCTGTGCTGGAGGTACTGCAGAAAAAGGAAAATCCAGCAGAAGATGTGGCAACACCCAAGAAGCAATTGGGCAAAAAGCTGGATGCTGCACAAAAGAAATACCAAACGGCAGGAAAAACATCTGTAACTGCAGGAGAGAATGCTAAGACTTGTAAAGGAAAGACCAAGAAGTGGCGTAACAAAATTCGCCAAAAAGAAATTGAGCCAGGACAACAAGTGCTGTTGTCAAAATATCGCCTGAAGTTTCCAAGTAAGTCAGAATTCTTTTGGTCTGGTCCATTTTTGGTGCAAAAGGTTTGTCCTTATGGAATAATAGAAATCACTTCATTAGACAAGGGCAAACCCTTCAAAGTTAACAAATGCCGGCTGAAGCTTCATTCTGAAGGCCAAGTGGATGGAGACACAATTTCTATTCCACTTAAATCCACTAATGATTATACAGCAGGATGCGTCTAGCTTACGACGTTAAACGAGCACTCTTTTGTTGTACATACATGGTATTTTAAGTTCTGTTTTTAATTTGATAGCAATAGATTTATATTTCATGCATGTTAAATTTTAGGCATTTAGGGTTACTACACTTTTAGTTCAGCACAAAAAGCAGTTAAAAAGAAAGAGAAAAGGCCTGCCAAAAGTATGGCGCTAACAGCGCCAGGTGTGGCGCCATCTGCGCTAAGGACACGGCCAATCCACGCTAACCGCGTGAAACTCGCGCTGGTCGCGTCAACCATTCGACCCTGAGCTTTCCAATCTATATGAGCTGGCGCGATCCGCACAAAAGCAGCACTAACCGCGCCGAGACACGGTCATTTCACGCTACTTGCGTGAACAGTGGCGCCACCCGCGCCAAGCATTCGAGCTGAAAACCCTTCTAGTAATTTGTGGCGTGGATCGCGCCACACTTCGCGCTAACCCGCACGAGATCATAAAATCAGTTTTATTTTAAAGCTAAATGGTAAATTCTAGTTTCTGTTGGTATGAATGATGCAGTTGCTGTATGGGGGTTGAATTAATTACTTCCTTCAGTTAGGATTGGAACTAAGCCTTGAACATGTAATGACCCAATTCTGGGAATCATTGAAGCTAATTTCATGATACGAATAAAACTGGTTCTGATTCGTGTTATGTTTTGAACTGAAATTTTGGACTTGCAAGTAACCTAAAATGCTTAAAATGTGAATGCCTGAATCAATGGTTATCTTGACAAGGGTTTTTAACCACAGAATAGGACTGTTAATGCTGAAGTGTGGTGGACCAAGAAATGGACACGGGACTTAATATTTACTGCATATATCTGTTTATGTGAACTATGTCCATGACAGCTTAGGACCAAATGACTTAGGGACATTCATTGGGCTAAATCTGGGAATCCAGATGGTGCCATTCATTTCTCTATCATATGTTGCACTAGTCAACTGATGAATTGAATTGGTGTCTGCATAAGATGTTTGCATTATATCTGGTTTAGTGCATCTAATGAAGCAAATCTGGGAATTATTAAGAATCATTTTCTGCTTGTGACTGAACCAAATGGGTAGCTGGACTATGCTTATTATTGTAAATATAATGAATTGTCCACTTGTTGTTTGCTATCTTGTTGGTGCTGAGTGAAATATATGGTTCTCCTGAACCAAGATTTTAATTGAAACTGTGTTTGAAGGGCATAAAGAACACTGATTGCCAATGAGAACCCTGATGACTGATATTACTGCACTGTTTAAATTATTTTTAAAGGTTCTCATTGTTTTAAATCTGGGAATCATAGGCATACTGCGAAATTCTGAGCAGCTTGATTTCCCAAACGATTGTAAACATGCTTGCGGTGAACTGTGCTGTTATTCTTGAATGCTATTAACTAATGCACAACCTATCTGAACCACAATGCAAGAACCATCATGTAACACCCCAAAATTTAAGAAATTACAGACAATCATTAAGAGTAAAATATTGATGAAAGGCAGTAGAAAAATTCAGGGCAAAATGACAAGAATGCCCCTGAATAATTTTAGAAATGACGTTTATGTCCCTAGGGCGAAAAACAATTTTAGAAATGACCAATATATACCTAGGAGAAATTACCAAAACATCCTTGGACAATTTTAGAAATGACAGATAGGTCATGAGGCACCAAAAGACCAAAATACCCCTAGATATTTTATTAATGACCAAATTGTCCCTGAGGCATGAGAAGACCAAAATACCCCTGGATATTTTAGTAATGACCAAATTGTCCTAGGAAAATAAAGTCAGATATTTTAAGAAGAAAATATTACAAATACGTTCAAATGATTTGGAAATAACCTAAGATACCCTCAGAATAACAATTACAGAGACTTCTGAACATTTTTAAATAATGACAATTTTGCCCCTGAAAGGAGAAGTGAAATTACCAAAATGCCCCTAGGTCGAAATTGACCAAGATGACTTCAGAAATTTATGGGAACTTGAGTATTGGATAAAATACTTCTAGAAAATAAATTATCAACCTAGTTGGCGACATGAAACCCTAAACTGTGATTTCTAAAAATTTTGAAAGAATAGGCTAAAAAGAGCTTAATCTAGACTACCCTAGGTATCAGAAAATTATGAGAAAAGGATAAACATAATCTATGGAGTTTTCTCTTAATTAAGGGAAAAATAGGTTTTCTAAATGAGTTAGTTTAGTAATTTTACTAATTAGAAACAAAATGGACCAATAAGAATTCAAATAAAGCTATTACATGAAATTAAGAAAAACTTGGTTAATATGGAATTCTAAATTAAGTCTTGACCACATGATGCAAGATCAATGGAGGAAA
>PYAF01003611.1:86548-114074 GCA_007407185.1 Glycine tomentella
AAGGGATTAGGGATTAACTAGAGTAGGAAAGATTTATTCTCTGAGCAATCAGAAATAGGCAAACCGTTGATATAGTCTTTTATATGCTTGATAGGAATTGCTAAGGAATTAGGGTTCTTGTTAAAGGGTTAAATTGCTAAGGAATTAGGATTTACTAAAATAGGAAAGATATATCATTTGAGTAAGCAAACTTGATAAATCAGTTAAGTGAAAGAGGTAGGAATCAAAGAGAATTGTGTCTGACCACAATTGTTTCTTCCATTGGTAATACTCGAATTGTTTACTGCGTTATTTCCTTTATATTCTATTTTTACTTTCAAACATTCAACACACAACAATTCTTCACAAATTATTTCTTTTTACTTCCAATCACTTAGACTGAATTTTACTGTGAATTTCACACCAATCCCTGTGGAGAACGATACTCTACTTACCCACTTTATTACTTGAAACGAGCGGTGCACTTGCCGTGTTTGCAACACTTTCCCATAGGGTCGTGCTCGGCTTAACCGTATCACCCGTTGGGTACCATCAGGGTCGTGCTCAGCTTAACTGTATCACCCTTCAGGTATTATCTTTCTTTAGTCTTTCTCTCAGGGTCGTGCTCGGCTTAACCGTATCACCCTTCAGGTCTTATCTTTTTATCTTTCGTAATGCACATGACATGCTCAATGACATGCAAAGCTACATAACTCATGTCATACAATTATGCCACAAAACATCAAGATTTCATCATCATAAAGAAAATCATAACAAAGAACATTATAACAACAAGAATTCTTACTACATATGATTCGGTTCTTCCAATAATCTATACTCACCTAATAGTCATTAAATCCCTATCTTTTAGTATGTTAAACTAAACTTACTAAGCTTTCTAAAAAGGTATCACATGCCTCAATTGAAGTTATAAAACTCTAGATATAATATTTTACAAATAGAACTTCAAATCTGCCAACAGTATCAAAATTCTACACTAACATCTCCTAGTGTTTTCACGATTTCAAGAAGTAAACAATCTAGTTTAGCTGAAATTTTTATATGTTATAGCTGACATCTAGATATTTAATTCCATATATTATACACCTAATTTGAATAAGAAATGAGAGAGAAATAAATTTTTTAAAACAGATGGCAGAAGCTGTTTTGGGTGTGGACAGTTTCGGACAGCTTGAGCTAAAATAATTTCTGGGCATCACTATTTATTTCGGTCCCATATTTTAGGACAACATAGATGACATCCTAAGCTTTAAAATGAGTGGTCAAACATCTCGTTTGGTTAAGTATAGAGGAAGATATGGAAATTTCAAAACAGTCTAAAATTCAGCTTACAACCATACGAATTATCTCAAGAATCAAATGATAAATGAAACTAACTTTCACCTACCTCAAATGAGTTTAAATCTTGAAAATAGAATGGATAAATGGTTTCCTTCCTTCCTTCCTTCTTTGGGAGAATCCTCTAAGAGATGAAGCCTTGATATCCTTCTTGCTTGTCAAAACTCTTCCTAAGGTTGCTAGGTTTCTCACAAAATTTTGTCAAAAAGGTGGAGTTTCTTTCTTACTTTGTTTTAGGCTTAGAAAAGAGAAAGATGAAAATGAAATGGAAAGGATTCAAGGGAGGGTTTCACGTGAGAGAAAGAGGTGTAGGAAGTATCTTGAAAATGAATTCCATTCAAAGCCTTCATCCTTTATATAGTAGTTGGAAGCTAAAAAAATCTCCTAAGTCATTATGGCCTTACTTTCCAAGTGGTCAAATCATAAAGGCTATTGATTCTCCTCCATCCAAGTGTCCTAACTCTTGAAGGTTCTCAATAATTCTCATTCCTTCTCGTATTTTCGTGGAGTAGCTTGCCAATGAAGGTTTTTATGCTTTTTCTTTCATTCTTGAGTTTATCCCAAACCTGTTTTAGTAAAATTATAGTTCTGGATTTTTTAACCGTTGGATATCTTTGAAATTTTAAAGGTACACTACTTTTTCATATATGTAACTTTTGACTGTTGGGATTGATGAAATAATGTCTAGAGATGTCCACGTGTAAGATGGAAGAGTGTAGAGAAATCTTGGCTTGATTTTTATGTTACCTTGCATCCATGCCATACAAGTGTCTTGCCACTTGTTTTCATCCTATGGCTTATCTTCCAAGTGGCTAAATTCAAGAAACTTATTCCTCATTCTCCATGTGAATGACAAGCTCAAAGGGAAGGAATACAAATTTTTCTTCCTTTCATGCTACATGTGGTCATTTTTTATGATGAATAAAAATCTAGTTTCAATATGGTATTTTCTTAAAAGGAAATCCAATTTAATTTGAATTCTTTTATCTAAAGAAAATTTTGAATATTAGAATTCTATATGTTCCTAAGAATTTATCCCAATGATAGTTTAAATTAATCCCAAGTAGTCTTATACAGGGCAATACATAAACCTTTCATTCTAGACTACATCTTTATCTTATTTTTGATTTGGTCTATACTTCTTCTGACCATCAAAATTACTAAACCATTTTATTAAATAGGTCTATTCATCCTATAATTAAGAGAAAGTTCTATAGATTTTATGTACCATTTTTCCATATTTTTCTGATGCTTGAGTTTTCTTGAATACAACCTCAAAGTTGTCATCTTCTAAAATTTGTAAAAATTTTATTCTAGAGTTTTGTGTCACAAAATATGTTGATACTTAGTCAGCTAAGTGTATTCTATAATTTCAAGTTTCTACAAAATTTCTAAAGTTATTTGAGCATTTTTGGCCTAGGGGCATTTTGGTAATTATGCCATTCAACCTAGGGGTATTTTGGTCTTCAAAAAAATGTCCAAGGGCATTTTTGTAATTTTTATCTTAAGGGTTTTCTAGTAATTTCTACTTCAAGGAAAGAGTGATATACTCGTTTTATATTTGTATTCTAATATCATCACATTTCCATAAATTAATTATAACTATTGAATATAATTTTTGAGGATGTTACACTCATGGTGAAGCATTTATCATTCTTCTATATTCATCAATTGTTCCTTTTATAAACATGGAGATTTGGGTGTAATCGGAGTAACCGTGGGAAGGACAACTCCTAAGTAAAGTTTTATACCTCTCCCATGCATTGAAGAGAGACTTAGATGCCACCTTTCGGAAGCTAGTTATCCTTTCCTTGATAGCTTGAATTTTTTATTCCTAAAAGAATTGTTTGAAGAAATCATCTTTGATTTGCTTCCATGAGGTTAGACTATGGTGTGGTTGAGAATTGAGCCATTCAAGTGCACTTCCCCCTAATGAAAAGGAAAACAATAGCATCTTGATGTGTCTATCCTTGATTCCAAGTATTGTTACTAATGTGCATATTTGTTGGAATCGCGTAAGGTGGGTATGCATTTCTTCAGTGTTGGATCTCGTAAATTGAGTGTAAGGAAGAGTATTAATGATCCCTCTAAGAAGATTTACTTGATGTTTTCCATGTTCAGTAGACAAATAGGTTCATTTATATATATATGCCTTGGTGGGCTTCTAATCTAGCCATGGTTGGGTCTTCAACCATTTTTATAATTATGTATAATACTAAAGAAAGAAATTTTTATTATTTCTTTGTAAAGAATAGGTAAGTGGTAGTTTTGGAAAATACCTGATAATGACTAAATAGAAAAAATATATAAAGAATAAAGTATTTAACCTAGAAATTTTTTGATTAATTTTTTTATATTTAAAACAAGTAAATAAAAATATTTTTGGAAAAAAAAAATTTAAGAGATAAGAGGTAATCTTAAACTATTAAAAATAGGAAATTTATTTTTTAAAAAAATCAATACTAATGATTATAGATATATTTTCTGAGAATTTGAACATTTAAAATGGGAAGATAAAACTTTTGCTGAAAATTAAAAATAAAAATAGAAAAATAAATCTAAAAAGATAAAAATATAAATCTATATTAAAAAGTGAAATATATAATAATTTATTTTAGAAAATTTTATCAAAAAGGGAAACTAAAATTTAATGCAAAAAATTGAAGATAAAATAAAAGTAAAAATATATTTGTCTACATTTTTTTCTTTTTTTCTTTTAAATTTATTTATCAAAAGGGAAAATAAAAGTAAGAAAAATTAAATGATGAAATTCTAAAAGATAAATCTTTGATCTAATAAGAAAACTCAATTATATCTTTATCTATATGTGTATTTCGAGATTTTTAAGTTAAAAAGAAAATCAAATCAAATACTATAAATTTTAGAAGATAAATTGAAAGGATAAATTGATTAAATCGAATAAGATAGACAAAAAAAAAATATATATATATATATAATAACCTAACAAATAAAATCTAGAAAGATAATAGTTATGATAATTTTCTAATAAATTTAAAGATAACTACCTAATTCAGGAATATAATTCTCTAAAAGACAAAAATTTCAACAACGCCAAAAAATTGTTAAAATTTTAATTACGTTAGAATTTACGTCGGTCAAGTGTAAACGAATCCCAATTGTAGTACTAAATCGAAGCTCATGTAGTCTCCAGGGGAATAGTGCAATGATGAATATATTAATTAAAACCTGTCGGATAAAGATATTTTTGTGTTTTTTATATTTTAAACTACCTAAAACTAAAATTAATCGAAAAATAAAATAAAAGACATATTTTTCTAAATAGATTAATGTGCTGAAAATTTGATAACATGAATTAAAAGAAAACGTAACAAGTTGCTTGTTGATGCAATAATAATTGTAGACAAAAACAATAATGTTGAGATGCAAAGATTGTACTCGGAATTTCCAAATTTGCTGCAATTTCTCACGCTTCTACGTCATTATATCTTTCATTCTCAATTCACTGATGTATTCTATCCCTAATCCCTTAGGTGATAGATCCTAAATCACTTCCCTTGATATCCAATCACTTGGTAAACCAACACAAGCAATCAACATTATCGTTTAGGAATTACCGAGGCTTAACCAAGATTATTCTATCCCTATAGATAACCCTAACTAAGTATCTGATTTATTTAATGTTTCAACGAGACTCGTCAAAGTGCATGTCAATTCCTGAAATCATCTATGAGGTGCGCAAACTCACAAAGCATTAAGTATAGAAGATGAATAATGAAGTCAAACAATATATTAATGTGATAAATTACATCAAATAGAGTTCAATCCTTTCATTCTTAACTAAGAAAGAAACTAGCTACTTATGAAATACAAAAGAGAAGAGAAGGGGGTTCTTCAGCGAAGGGTGGTGTGTAGAGGTGTGTTTTTTTTTTTTGCTGCTACCTATGTCTTTCTATTTATAGAATCATAGATGTGTTTAATAGTGGAAAATAATCTCCTTAATTTACAAAATAATATAATCTATACTAGGAAATTATTTGTTCAACTAATATAATTTGTTTTATTTGTTGCAATTATCTTCCAATTGATTTTCTTCATTTATCTTCGAGCTATATCTTCATAATTATCTTTGTTTGGAATTAATTTACTTTTTGGACGCATTATCTAGCGCGCTCCTTACTTAAGTGAGATATCTTTTGTAAAATTTCATCTTCTCCTCTGTTTGAGCTGTCTTGAGCAGCCTATACCTCGCTTGAGTGAGACTACCTTGTAAAATTGTCCTATTTCTCTGTAAAAACTCATAAATCATATTAAAAACTTCTAAAATCATAATTCCTATTTAAAATATATTAAAAACTAAAAGCATAATGAATTTGATTCAAAAACTACTAAAGTATCAAATAAACATCTCAAATTGCATATGAAAAAAATTTGACGTTTATTAGTACCCCTACTCAACAAAGGATGTACCATCCAACACATTTACAAGGTTTGCCTCTCGAGTACCCCTACTCAGCTAAGGATGTACCTTCTAACGAATTTAGTGTTTGCCTCCCAAGTACCCCTACTCGGTTAAGGATGCACCTTTAATATATTTACAAGGTTTTCCTCTCGAGTACCCCCCACTCGGCCAATGATATACCTTTAAACACATCTACAAGGATCACCCTTCTGAGTACCCCTACTCAGCCAAGGATGTACCTTCCATTTGACAAGAAAGAAGTTTAATTTTTTTAAAGGAAGAGCAGATATAACCACAAAATATCACACTAGTATGATTATTCTTTTGTATATGATTAAGCAAAATAAAAAGCCATAACATAGCCGAAACAATAAATGGCAAAACAAAACATAACTTCATTGATAATAAAAGACGATTACATAAAGCCTATTCGGCCAACCTAAGCAAAGGACAATGATTAAAAAAAAATTAGAAAGAAATAAAAACCTCACTATTGTTCACTTCATCCTCCTCTAAGCTAAATCCTCACAAGTGTCGACATTAGTCAGCCTCAATTTATCCTTTCAACTTATCCACTTTATCCTTCAAAATGGACACTAAATCCTTTTCCCTCTTCAACTTCCGAGCCCATGCGCCTTCTCTACCCTCAAACTTTTTTATGTCGGTTGTCAACTTCCTCAATGGTGCGATCCTTTTCCTTCTCATCAACCTCGAGAGCCTTTTTCAAGTTTAGTAATTCTCGATCAATTGAAGAGTTGTGTAGGATCATATGTTAAGCGACAACGGTCTACCTTGACTACAGCTCTAAGTACATGGCCCAATTTGAAGTTGCATTAGCGCCTTGTAGAATGTCTTTTTCATAGTCAAACACGGCACTAGTCGACATCAAACTTTAGGGATGGTAAGAAGAGTAGAATATTTTTTCCTAACACTAAGGGCAAGGGGTCAAGAGAGCCGTGAAGAGAATTGTTAAATCGATGCAAAGTAGGTTGTTGCATCTTTTCAGGTCGTTGTTCCTCCTTACACTCTTGCTTAGCCTTTTTCTTCTTGTTCTTGTCCCCAAGTGGCAGGACATCTTGAGGGCTAGCATGAGGAGGAGGACTACAAATAGTTGGGGTAACAACAACGATGTTAGCAACAATGATGCTAACCTCTCGGCACATGGTAGCGAAATTGAGAGAATCCATCCTAATAAAGCATACAATATCTTAAAAATAAATAAGACATGTTAAGAAGCCGAAAACTAACTGAAGAAAATGCTAAAAAGAAAAAGTAAGTTACCTTTCAAATCCTCCAAAACACTAGGACACTTGTACAAGGCAACAATTGGTTTGGCCGACAACCTCTGGAGAAGTTTTTCTAATATACTCAAGTTATGCTTCTCAGACTTAGTCAAATAATCCTCAGGGAAATCATCATAACTCATCAACACTTGTTACTAGTAGAAAGGGAACAATGAATTGCCCAAAACGTCATAAAAAAAGTTGACATCGAGACCGGTAATAATCAACACCTTGGAGAAACCAACTTTGAAATTCTTGTACGAAGTGGTGAACAGGCTAAATAATGGCCTATCTTGGTGGTGAATCAAAGATAACCACCAAGCTTTGTCCGTAGGCCGAGTCTTAAAGTAGTATAAAAATAACCATACCATTGGCTCAAATAAAAAAATTAACACAAAGCATGAAAGGCTCGAATAGCCGCCCACCCATTCAGATGGAGTTGGGAATGAGTGACATTAAGTACGCACAACACGCCCATGATAAAGTTGCCAAAATGCATTTCTACTTGAAGATCGCAAAAAATGCAATCATACACATAGAAAAAATCCCTTACTAGGACAACCTCGAATGTATTCGCAGTGCTTGGCCTCTCTCCACGCAGTTGAGGTTTCTCGTTAGCTAAGAAAAACCCAATTTGGTTTCATGTAGGTGTCATTGTGGCAACAATAGAGGTGAAAGGGACTAAAGTCCTTGTCCACAAAAAAAACATACAGTGATAGAATTTATGAAATAGAGAACATTCAACTTGTTGGTATACCTTAAATAGAAAGATCCTACCTCGTTGTCTACCCATGTATAGTCAGGAAGTGTTATTGCCAGTGATTTCTCTTTTTGGATCAACAACATCCGATATTTCCTCTGAGTAATAGGTTCAGCTAATCGTTTCACGAGGCCTCGGCATTGACCCTCTCACTAGTAGCCACATCCTCAGACTTATCTGTTAGAATTGAAGAAGTTGAAGCAAAGGATTCAAGATTATTGAAGCATATGAGTTTTGATGTTTTACATGACCAATCAATTTGATGGCATATGTAATTTTGTTTAAAGCTTGGTTCATTAGTTAAAGCTTTATAATCCTCATTAGCTTTTGATAATTCATGCATTCATACATTCATTTGAATAGAATCAATCATGTGGTAATAATCTAAGTCATAGAAATTCATTAAGGCAACTAGGAATTGTATAAAAGATTTTCTCACTACTTTAATCGATTACATTGGTGAAATAATCGATTACAGCATGTGTATGTTTTTTGGAAATTGCTTTATGAACATTTTAATCGATTGCCACTAGTTCGTAATCGATTAAATAAGCTTAACACAAAATCAAAAACTTTCTGTGATAATTTATTATCTTGGAAAATAATCGATTGCATAAGTTTCTGCATAATTTTACACAACATGTTCATCTGGTTTAATCAATTACCATTGTAATCGATTAAATGTGCATTGTTAAGTTTTAGGCATGGTCTGTGTTAATTCATTAAATAGGAACTTAATCGATTACATGTGTGCTTTGAAAAAAATGAGTTCATCTGAATTAATTGATTACAAGATGACTTAATCGATTATTTTGTTGGTGAAAATTTTCCATGTTTCTGATGAACACTTTAATCGATTATCTGATTAAAATAATCGATTACAATATTTAAAATAATCGATTACATTGACGAATTAATCGATTACAGTTAGTTAAAACTATTTTTTTATAAATAGAATAGTTGGGTCTGTGTTAGACCAAGTGAGAAAAACAGAAATACTTGTGCAAGTCTTGTGATAGATACATTCTAAAGCTCTCAAGAGTACCCAAGACTGAGATTAGTGAGATAATCAAATATGACGAGTTTTATGGAGAGTTACTTGTGTTTTTAGTGTTGTTTCTCAAAAATTGAAGAATTGTTCAAGCTAGTGCTTAAAGAAAGCCATCAAGAAAGAGTTATATTCATCTATTTCATCATTCATATCATTGTAAATTGCTGAGGATTATAAGGTGATATCTTTCTTGAACCTAAAGCTTATTTTGGTTGATATTTGTTTTGTAATTGTGTTGTAATTCCATATAACATTTGTATTCTTTAAAGCTTTGTCTAGAAAGGATTTCTAGAGGGAAGAACAGAGAGGGGATCTCTGGTTCTTGATCTTTTGAAAAGTCTATAGGGAATAAATTTTGAATTTTACCTAGGGAGGGTAAGAGAGATCATTTGTAAGCTTGTAAAGAACATATATTTGTTATAGTGGAATTCTAACCAAGATTTGGTTGGAAGAAAACTGGATGTAGCCTCCGGGGTTGAGAGGTGAACCAGTATAAATCTTGTGTGTTTTAAGATTTCAGTTTATGTTTCATTAAATTCTTGAAGTATAGAATTTGTTCATCATACAAACTTGGTTACAGCACAAGAGTGATTTGATTGGTGAAGTAAATTGTTTTCTAAATTGGTTTTGAATAGATAAGATCCTTTTGAAGTCTTCCGCTGTTATAAATTTTGAAAGGAAATTTTAAAACTCTGAGGTAAAACCAATTCACCCCCTCTTGGTTTATTTGCATAAGTGTTCATTGTATTTTCATTATCCATCCCCTCTTCATACATAGGCTACTCCACGTTCTCTTCATCTAAAGATGAGGACCCAAAAGAAGCCAAAAACCCTAACAACGAAGACTCGATCATTCAGAACTGGATGTCGACATATCCACTACCTCCAAAAAGAGTTGATCCGGGGACTTTTCAAAAACCCCCAAGTTACCGACACCCGAATCGAAGCTCATCCTCATACCTAAGACAAGTCTTTGGCACGAAAGCTCCAAGGAAGGAAAATGGTATTCAATGTAGAACAAAGTTAGATTTCTAAGTGTGAAATCTAAACGAAAGAAGAACCCTTTTTTATACAAAGGGCCCTATTATGGTTAAATCTAATCCCATTTAACCACAATCGTCAAATCTAATTTTGTTAGAGAATACCAAGCGACTATCCAAATTCAAAAGCACAACAATTATGCAAAAAACTTATCTGTCGCATTTAAACCTCCTATCATGAACTTCAAACAAAAAACAGCTGAGATCCCCAAAGAAAAGCCTTCATCTTAAATAAAGTTGTTAAGACTATAAAAAAAAACCTTTAATGATGATTATAAGATCATTACCTAATATGGTAATGATATACTAGGGCCCATAGGTCCAAAGTCCATTTATATTTGTATAAATAGCTACCAAAATATCGAGGTACAACAATGTTCATTCTATTAGATACTCATTTATTCTTCTATGAGATTTGACTTGAGCCTCATAATATCTTTTACATATACCTCACTCTTTGGATTACCGGATATTGAATAGTGAAAAAGAAGACTTTGAAGAAGAAGCAAGTTAGGAGAAATAATTACCTAGATACCATGTCCAGATACAACTAACTCTACCAAAATATTCCTAGAATAATTTAATAACCACTTAATAATAATTGACTATATAATTGCACGATGTTTCAAATGTGTTGGGAATTTTCCTATATCAATAATTAAATGTACGTTTAATGAAGAGCCCCTTGTTTTATTTTTGAATAAATATTTGAATTCGTCCTTCACTAAACTTTAAAATTCGATCCTTGATTTCTGAAAGTTTTATGAGCATGAATTATGTACATTAATCTTTTATATGCTTAAAGTAAAATTATAATTTCTAAACACTCATGTGGAATTTTAAATTTTTAATGGAATAATGTCATTTACAATTTTTTTCAACAGCTAAATTGGGAAATATACATTGCGACATCACTTTGTTAACTTGCAATATCATTATTTCTCAAGATTTTTTCCGACAACAGATAGTAAAATAAATTAAAAAAAGTATTTAGAAAATAAAACTTAATTAAAATATTTTACAATTATAAAAAATACATATTTAAGTTTTTATTTAATTTAGTTTTATTACTCTTCTTTCTCTTATCTACGTTGGACCCGTTGGAACGACAACAAGTACCGCTAAATTTTTAATAAGTATTAGTTTATTGTGTTTGGCAATCATTTTATTGTTTAATATTTTTTTTTTCATATCATCTTTACAGAAACATGTTCTTTGTTTTTTGTAGAGGCTGCCTACTAAGTGTAGCCTTTTTAGGAGGTGGTGGCCTGGAGGGTGAGAGAGTTATTTGTAGAAGTGGTAAAAATGTTTAAATTAATTAAGGATCGATTAAAAAAAATTAAGTTTAGGGTGTCTATTAGAAAAAAAGAGTAAAGCTTAGAAATCAAATGAAATGAAATTAAACTTTATGATATCCAATTATAAGTAAAAGAGGTAAAGTTTAAGGCGACTTAACTTTTTTGCTTTTTTAATTTATGAGAAAATAATTAATAATAGTTAATTTTTGCTCTCTTTTATTAGCAGAAAATATTGATTTTATACTTATTAAAAAATTCATTAAATTCATTAAATTATGTTATTTTCAATTAAAAAATAAAAAATTCCTATAAAAATAATCAAAATATGCTTATAAAAAAGAATAAAAAACTGTTTTTTTTCTTATTAAAAAGAACAAGAGGAAGTATCATCTGATGAGATTTAATTTAGTTGATAGAAAAAAATACATAAATATTATAAATTTTTTAATATTATTTTTGATTTTTAAGGATAAAAAATTTAATATCACGTAAAATTGATTGAGGCCAAGATTTTTTCCTTCAAAAAAAAATAATATCTCCCTAATATGAGATATAATGAAAAGACCAAAAGGGAATCTATATTACAAACTTGTTTTGTGAGTCGTGAGATTAAGCGATTTCCGTCGGTTACCGGATCCGTGACATTGCGACCGTTTCCATCTTTACAATTCATATTTTAATTTGACACGTTTGTGTTCACTCTTTTCTATTTTTGTTTTAAATTTCTTATCGACACATTAATTTTTGTTTAATTTTAATGCATGACTAATGTAAAATATTTTATATTATCAATATAAATATAAATAAAATGATTAATTAAATAACTTTTAAAATAACATTAATAAATTATTCAATCGAATGATACTAAATTCGATTTTCTTACTAATGATATCATATTCAAAATATTATGAATAAAAAAGTATGGTTAAAGAAGAATATTTTTCTAAAAATAATTAGTTAAAATTTTAAACAAAAATTAATGATGTATAAAATAAGATAGATGCAAAATATACCAATGTCATGTGACCAAAAATAACATTTGTGGTAATTATAAAACTTAATTATCATACACATTAATTCATGATTACATAATGATTAAATGACAATTTATATTATTAATTTATGCATATTGTATTCATTTATTTATTTATTTTTAATGTATATATATTTATATATTTTTTATCACATCACTTACTATATATTTTTTATTATTTTCTTATCTCTTCTCTTTCAAAGTACATATATATTTCTCGAGAAAAAAAATGTTTTTATTCTACGTGAATCCCATTGGATTTTGAAATGGTAATTTCCACTTCTTTCTTTCACCTTGTGATTGAGTGCAATTTAAGTGCATTATATGTTTAGCTGTTGCATCTAGTTGGTCTTGGTAGCTCCTTCCTCTTTAGTCCTTACATCTTATCAAATCATTTCTTTCGGTACAAAATCTTACTATCATATATAAACACCACTCTTTTGTCAACCATCTTGTCAGCAGTCTGTGCTTCCATGTGCCATTTGATTGTGATATTTTTCTAGACAACAACCCTTCACAATTATTCT
The DNA here is from genome assembly GCA_007407185.1 of Glycine tomentella. Lineage (NCBI taxonomy): Eukaryota > Viridiplantae > Streptophyta > Magnoliopsida > Fabales > Fabaceae > Glycine > Glycine tomentella. The sequence goes on from PYAF01003611.1 coordinate 99,320, forward strand.
GAAAGAGTGCTCCATTATTGCGCAAGTGGTAGCCACTAGCCAACACTATTTTGTTTATGACAACGACCAATCGGCCAGTGTCCTCCTCCCCCAATAAAATTTTATTTCTGGTCACGAATAAAATTTTATTTCTACCTGGAAAGGAAAAAAATTAAATAATCATAAAAGAAATTTTATTTATCCAAATAATTATCTTCCCAAATTATTTACTAATCCACTCATTTTTTGACAAAGATGAAACATTGTCTTTTCAAAAACCAATTTCTTAATGCATTTTTTATTTTTTTATTAATAATTAAGAGAAATGGACTTTGCCAATAAAGATTAATCTATTTTGAGTAAATTCGAGTTATTTTTCATTCTCACTATTTTATTTTCTTAAAATTTAATGATTAAGATTAATTACTTATTACAATCGTTAGATCATAAAAAATAAATTGTGAAAACGAGAAATAACTCTAAAAGAGTTACTCTTGGGTTTTGCTAATATAAACATACTTATTTTTTAGTATGACTACGTTAACAAGTTATTTATAAAAAATATTTTAAAATACACAAATAAGTGAATGTCTTCGTTGTTTGTTCCAGTTCTTGTTATTACCATAATCTCATGGGGTCGGGATATATCTTACACGACCCTACGGTGGGCATCAAAATGTTTCTATCTCAAATGGACCGAAAACTTACCCTTACACCGAAAGGTCTTCTACTGTGTCGAAGGGTCTTCTGTTGTGGCGAAGGGTCTTCTTTGGTGGTTTCTTGCTGGTGCGAGTGAGTTCGAAAAAGCGGGGTGAGGGGGGAAACCTGTGGAAGGCACTCTAACGCTCAAGTAAGGGTTCAGTTCAAAGTTGTAATACACGTGTTAATCTTGCTTAGGTAATCAATTAATTACCTATAAGTGAGTTTATTGGTAATAATTATGAACAAATGGTACTCGTCATTTGCATATGTTGAAGGGCGAGACATGTTGTACGAAATATGTGGGTATGTGGTCGAGAGGGTACTCGATTTGGATGCATCAGATGTCCTCTTGACCTAACCGAGTACTTTATCATGTATAAATAAATTTTTGGAATATAATTTATAAGACTTGTCGTAAAAAAATGTTTAAAATAGATACCAATTTTCATTATAAATTGATGAGAATTCTTGGTAATATGTGAAATTAGTTATTGTTATTTATATTATGGGTTTTTTTAAAAATATGTTTAAGTTTTGATTTATTCAAATACTTTTTCAATCATACATCATTTTAAAACATATATAATTTTATTAATATATTCATTGGATGAATTTTAAGTTTCATTGTTGGTCCAATATTTGAAACTTGGATCCGTCCCTTCTAGTAGTGGAGGATAATTGCACTTGATGTTGAGACTAAGCATACGACAAGGGGATAACATATAAACACCTCTTTTATTACATTTTGACACAATTACTTCTAACACAATCAGTTAAGAGAAAAAGATAATATTGATGATGGTGTAAAATATCATTTAATTATAAATTATTATTTATAATAAGTTAGTTGTTAAAAGTTATATCAATGATAATTTATGATTGAATGAGGGTGTAAATTTTTTTATACCATCAATGCATTACCATTGTGTGTTAACAATTAAGTTACAGCATTGGTGTATTTTAAGATATATTATCTAGTTATACCTTGCTAATGCACTCTTACTTAAAAAATAAGTGTGTCTACGTTAGCAAATCCCATAAGCATTTGCTAATATACACATCCTTGTATTTTAGTATGAGTGCGTTAGTAAGCTACACGGATCAGACTAACTTGTTTTCAATAGTTTGGAGACTACATGCTTCGGTCTTTGAAATGCAATGGTACCATGCCTAAGAAGTCGTCACCCTATGGTGTGAGAATGCCCACAGGTCGCGACAACCTGAGGCTAACTCGCCGAAGGAGTGGAAGCCGAGTCAACCGCAATTGGCTTACCCAAAGCTACCAATTTAAGTGTGCGTCAGGACACTATTCCCCAATTCCTCAACACTTTGGGAAGATAGTTGCTATAGTTGAAGAACCCCTTCGAGCATCATGGAGGAACACTTCCTTCTAACTGGAAAAACTTGACTATTGAGAAGTATAATGGTATCACAGACCCTGACGAACACCTGGATGTGTACATCACCCAAGTGAGCTTGTACACCACGGATGATGCAATTCTCTGCTAAGTGTTCTCAATGTCACTGAAGGGACAGACCCTTCATTGGTTCACATGGCTACCCCCCAACTCTGTTGATTTGTTTGATACCCTAGCGGCCCGTTTTGCACTTAGTTTGCCATTAGTCAGCCTCACCACCTAACGATTGTGGCCTTCATCAACATAATGTAAGAAAAGAGGAACCATGGCAGACCTTCATCGAATGTGTCATAAAGATTACATTGAATATCCAAAACCTTAACCCTGCAGTAGCTATGCACCATTTGATAACAGAGTTACAATCAAGACCTTTAGTCAACAACCTATGCAAGAAACTAGCATCTGACCTTGATGAGCTACAAACTAGAGCGGCTAAGTATATGCAAATGAAGGAGTTGTCTAAGTATAGGAAATAGGTGCAGGCCAATGTTGTGTCAGCCAAAAAAGCACTGAGAGACCCAACTCTAACAAAGCTCACGATGATGGGAGGAGGGATCAGCCACCGTGAAAGTTGCGTTATGTCCAATACACTCCTTTTACCACCAGTAGATCCCATATCATGGATTAGGCCTTGGCTGTTAACATTTTAACCATGCCAAAGAGACCTAACACCCCACTAAAGGTCGACTACTCAAAATGTTGTCGGTATCATCGCAATCGCAGTCACTCAACAGAGGAATCCATTGCATTGAAAGACAAGATAGAAGAACTCATCAAGCTTGGCCACCTAAAAGAGTTGTCCATAACCCACAATCATACAAGCTCGAGGAAAAGACTAGACCAGAGTCTGACCGAGGGAGGGACCAAGAACATGTCGGTTGATCAGAAAGGAGGAGGAGTCGAAGCCACACGAGGGATAGAAAGGAGAAGCCCCTCGACCAACGGAGGCTGGTCATAAACACCATCGCTAAAGGTTTCGTTAGGGGGGCCACTGCCTCCATGCAAAAAAGACACTTTCGACAAGTCTGGTCTGGCAATATGATCTTCTGGCACCATGTACCTAACATGTCACCCATAACCTTCACAACTGATGACTTCAAGATAATCAACCCAGTGCAGGATGACCCCATGGTTATTAGTGTTGAGATAGTCATCTGCATAGTCAAGAAGACCCTTGTAGACTAATGAAGCTTGGGCGAAATATTGTTTTGGAACACCTTCATGCAGATGGATATACTTGAATATGAAATCCTCCCACATGATGACCCACTGTTTGGTTTTCCTGGGGAATAGGTGGGGACAAAGGGTTGTATTTGGTTATACACCAAGTTTGGGCATGAGGGGCCATTACAAAAAAGACTAAAAATACGATATGTGATAGTGCATGCTCACATGTCGTACAATATACTCCTCTTTTGTCCCTCACTCAATGGCCTGAGTGTAGTTGTTTTTGAAAATACAATGAAGGCTAATCAAACAAACCAAGAGGGGGGGGGGGTGAATTGGTTTATATCAATGATTTAAAATTTTACTCAAAACAATTTTGCGGAATTTGATAGATGGATCGTATCACTTAAAAACCTTTTAAAAACAGAATCTTTCTTTCAACCAAAATCACCATTGGAATTCAAGTAATGCCTGAAAATAAATCTTGTTAATAATTTCTTGATCACCAAAATCGTAACAATGAGAAATGAACAGAATTAGAACAAAGAACACATCAATTTATATTGGTTCACCTGACAACCTCGGAGGCTACATCCAGTTTCTTCCAAACAACACTAGGTTAGAGTAATTACTATATCAAAGAATCTTTTACAAACAGTTTACAAGTGACCTAGATAAAGATACAGATTCTAAAACCCTATTAGAATACAAATCCCCAAGATACTGAGAACCCTACTCAGAATCTTAACCTTTAGAGAACCCTACTCTAGCATGTTTGAAAAGAAACACAATGATATATCTTAATACAACAGAAATTGTTAGAACATCTAAAAAGATAGGTTCAAGATAAACACAACCGGAGATCTTTCATGTATGAATGAATGAAATGAAATAATATTATCACACTCTCCAGGTTGTAAAGAATAATAGCTCAGAATCACAATCTTGAAAACCTTCCTTTTTAAAACATCTTCTCTAAAAACTCAGAAATCTTGATTGCACAAGATGTTGTTTGAACTCAGAGTAAAACAGTAATTTGGGCACTTATGAAAGCTCAGAAACTTTTTGGTAAGTCACTCTCATTTAGAGTAAATTGCTCAATATCTATTTATAAGAAAAAGACTCACCAAGATTTATATAAAACATAATTAACTGACAATAATCGATTAATCCGCTAGTGTAATCAATTAAATTTCCCTATGTAATTGATGTGTTGCTAACACATCTTAGTTTTAGGCTAGTTTTAGGTTATAATTCAATTAAATAATTAAGAATATAGATTAGAATAGGTTAAGTTTAGCATTATAGTTAATTTTATCTCATTTCATTATCAAAAGCATGATTTTAGGTCACAAGGAGGAAAATAAAAGCCAAAAAGAAGAAAAGCCAATTTCAAGTCTCGCGCGATCCGCGCTGAGTGCCGCGAGTAGTGCCATAATGCAAATGTCAGGCTTTCAGCTCGAACAAGTCGCGCAGATAGCGCCAAGTTCAGCGCCAATAGCGCCAGGTGCCCAAAACCAACCCTGCAACTCGAAGACATCACGCGATCAGCGTGAAAGTCCGTGTGACCAACGCCATGAAGTCGAACCGGCCACGCGATCAGCGTGAACTCTCGCGCTGTTAGCGCCATAAAGACTGAAGGAAGCCTCCAACTCGTGCCATCCACGCGATCAGCGCGGAACACCGCGTGATCAGCGCGGGATGATTCTGTTTCCTTTATTTGAAATGTTTGGTTCGAAAATTAAGAAGAAAAAGGGGCTTTGTTACTTGAATTAAACATCCTGAAGGCAATTATAAAAAGAGGGCATCTGTACTGAAGAAAGACACTTTTTATCATCATTCTACACCTTGGATTATCACTCTTTACATAGAATCAAAGCTAGGGTTTGCTGAAGAATCATGTTTTCCTTGTATGCTCTGGTGTTTTTGATGACTATGTCAGGCTAAAATTCTGTATTGTGGTTAGGCCAAGAACCAATGTGAACTCCTCTGTAATTTGACTGGGTATTGAATGGGATTACTCTGATTGCTTTATTTTACTCTGTTCTTTACTGTTATATTCTTTCTTAGAATTGGCCATTCTATTTAAATTCCGAGGGTTAGGATTCGCAATAGGGATGTTGGGATTCTAATTTCTGACATGAGTAAGATAACAGTTTTTACATTGCCTAGGGATAGGAATGTGTAATTGCAGAACTTTATAATATATTCTTTTAAAAGCTTAGCTTGATAGAAATCACTAAGGAATTAGGGTTTTGATTCAGGTTAAAGGGTTAATTCACTAAGGGATTAGGGATTAGCTAAATTAGGAAAGATTTATTCTCTGAGTAATTAGAAGCAATCGACTTTGATAACCAGTTAAGTGAAAGAGGCAGGAATCAAAGGGGATTGCGTCCTAATCACAATTGTTTCATCCATTGGTTTACAACTTACTCAACTTGCTTTTTAATTCTTTTAAATTCTGTTATTTACTTGATCACTCAATTTCACAACACAACAACATCTTCTCAAAAACAATTTATTTTCCCTTCCCAATTGCTTAGACTACGAATTACCATAGAATCAGTGTCAATCTCTGTGGATACGATACTCTACTTACCTACTCTATTACTTGAAACGAGCGGTACACTTGCCGTGTTCGCAACAAGTTTTTGGCGTCGTTGCCGGGGATTGATATAACTGATTTTGTAGTAACTTTAATCTTTGGAATTGGAAATTTTTGTTACTAATTGCTTCTCTGAGTTTATGCGAGGTTCAGTTAATCCTGAGAATCTACAGTACGATCCTGAGATAGAGAGAACTGTTAGAAGGAACAGAAGACTAGCTAGACAGAGAAGGAGAGAAGCAAAAAACTTTGACTTTGATTCAATTCCTGAATTAGAGTCAGAGGTAGAGATGGCTGAAGGCGAAAATAATCAGCCATGGCCAAGACCAGAGGACGAAATAATGGAGGATATTCTGGCTCCGATGTTCGCAAGACCAAACTCCAGTATTGTTAGACCACCAATACAAGCAAATCACTTTGACATTAATCCTTCGTTGATTGCATTGGTGGAACGCAGTCAGTTTGGTGGGGAAGACTATGAAGATCCCCATGACTTTATTGACAGATTTCTTAGAATCTGTGACACCATCAGACACCAAGGGGTTTTAGATGATGCTATCAGATTAAGTTTATTCCCTTTTGCAGTTAAGGGAAATGCACTCAGATGGTTAAACCGACAAACATCGAATAACATCACCACTTGGGAAGAATTAGTCTCAAGATTTTTTTCTCAATACTTCTCCATGGACAAATGTAACATGTTGGTGAACGAAATTACCAACTTCACTCAGAATGGAAGAAAAACCCTATGTGCTGCCTGGAATAGATTCCAGGAATTAATCAGGAGATGCCCACAATATGACATGCCTGTGGGTAAGCAGGTACGTATTTTCTTTAATGTTGCAGCAGGGGGTACAATAAAATAAAAAACAACAGCTCAGACCTATGAGTTGATTAACTCTCTGGCCCGTAATGAAAATGAAAGCATCACGATACAGCCAAAAAGGGAACCTATCCAATTATCCAGCAATGATGCTATGCTTGCAGAGCAGAAAATATTGGCCCAACAGTTGGCCAAATTAACTGAAAAGATAGACAGACTTCAAGTCTCTGTAGCTCAAGTCTCATCCAGCAGAATGCCACCTGTCAGCTGTGAGTATTGCCAAGGTGAGCATGAATCTAATGAATGTCCTATTCTTATAGGAGCTGACCCAGTGCAGGTAAATGGCGTTTGGAATGACCAAAGACCTCAACCGCAGTATCAACGAAACCAAAATTTTGTTGCAGGGAACAATTATCAGAGAAAATTCCAAGGAGGAGGGTTAGATTATAAATCTAACAACTATCTACAGCCTCCCCCCATTCCAAACAAAGACAATTCAGAACTTGAAAAAGTGGTGATGCAGCTGTCAAAGACAACAACTGAACACATCCAGGCTACTAATGCCTTCATTAATGAAACCAGAGCTCATCGGACCAATCAAGATGCTTCTATCAGAAATCTTGAAAATCAGATTGGTCAGCTGGCGAAACAATTAGCTGAGAGACCGCAAGGACAATTCCCCAGTGACACAGTGATAAACCCAAGGGAACATGCAAAGGCAATTACCACCAGAAGTGGGAAGGTAATCACTCCACAAGAAAAGCCTAAGGTGAGTAGAAAAGAAGCTGAAAAAGAAAACACATCAGCTACCACAGACCCAGAAATTGCAGAACCCACCAAAGAAAAAAATTCTGCACCTCCAAAGAAACAATGGGATTTCTCTCGCTTTGAGAAACCCCCATATCCAGTGCAGTCCAAGCAACAGATTCAAAAGCAACATTTTTCCAGGTTCTTAGACATGTTTAAGAAATTACACATTAACATTCCATTTGCTGAGGCATTAACTAACATGCCTAACTATGCAAAATTCATGAAAGAACTGCTGTCTAAGGAACATAAACTGCAGGACTGTGAGACTATAGCATTTACTGAAGAGTGCAGTGCCATCATTCAGAGAAGCTTCCACCCAAATTGAAAGACCCAGGAAGCTTCAATATCCCTATTGCCATAGGAAATATCAATGTAGGGAGGGCACTATGTGACCTAGGGGCTAGCATAAATCTAATGCCATTATCAGTTTGTAAGTCCCTAGGTATCTCTGAATTGAAACCCACTAGAGTTTCCTTACAACTTGCAGACCGCTCACTGAGAAAACCATCAGGGGTAATTGAAGATGTTCTAGTCAAAGTAGACAAATTTATTTTCCCTGCAGATTTCATAGTCTTAGACATGGAGGGTGAAAGTGAAATCCCTCTGCTGTTAGGTAGATCATTTTTAGCAACTGCTAGGGCCTTAATTGATGTAGAGCAGGGAAAGTTAGAACTTAGGATGGATAATGAGTCAGTAACCTTTAATGTATTTGATGCTATGAAACATCCAGCTGATGAACATGATGGCTTTAGGCTAGATGTGTTGGATAATGTGATTTGTGCAGGTATAACAGCAGAAGCAGAAAACAGTGCAGCAGAACTGAACGTTCTAGACCAAGAAACCATACCGGAAACCAATGAAGTTGTGCTAGAGGTGCTAGAGAAAAAGGAAGATGACATTCCAGTTGGAGCACCAAATGTTGAGCTGAAGGAATTACCAGAACATCTGAAGTATGTATTTCTAGGTGAAAATGAAACATATCCAGTCATCATCAACAGAGGGCTGGAATGGCATGAAGAAGAAAAGCTGCTAAAAGTACTTAAGGAGCACAAGACAGCCATTGGCTGGTCTATCTCTGATCTGAAAGGTATAAATCCTTCCTTCTGTACTCATAAAATTCTTATGGAAAGTAATGTTAAACCTGTAAGACAACCACAAAGGCGACTTAATCCTACAATGAAAGAAGTGGTAAGGAAAGAAGTTGTCAAGCTGTTGGATGCAGGTATGATTTATCCTATTTCAGACACAACCTGAGTAAGTCCAGTGCAAACTATCCCAAAGAAAGGGGGAATGACAGTCATCCAAAATGACAATAATGACTTGATCCCCACAAGAACCATTACTGGATGGAGAATGTGTGTAGACTACAGGAGACTTAATGATGCAACTAGGAAAGACCATTTTCCACTCCCTTTCATGGACCAAATGCTTGAAAGGCTGGCTGGTCATAACTACTACTGCTTCCTAGATGGATACTCTGGGTACAATCAAATCCCAGTAGCACCAAAGGACCAAGAGAAGACAGCATTTACATGTCCATTTGGGGTGTTTGCATACCGCAGAATGCCATTTGGACTTTGTAATGCACCTACAGCATTCCAGAGATGCATGCTATCCATTTTCTCTGATATGGTAGAGAATGGCCTTGAGGTATTTATGGATGACTTTTCTATTTTTGGCTCTTGTTTTACTTCATGTTTAGCTAATTTAGCTAAAGTTTTAAAAAGATGTCAAGAAACAAATTTAGTCTTGAACTGGGAAAAATGTCACTTCATGGTCCGGGAAGGCATTGTGTTAGGCCACAAAATTTCTGAAATGGGAATAGAGGTAGATAGAGCTAAGTTGTTACTCATTGAAAAATTACCTCCTCCTATTAATGTGAATGGTGTGCACAGCTTTTTAGGACATGCAGGTTTTTACAGGAGGTTTATCAAGGATTTCTCTTAGATCTCAAAGCCACTCAGCCAATTACTGGAGAAAGAAACTGAATTCTGCTTCAATGAAGCTTGTCTTGAAGCATTTAACACACTGAAACACAAACTCACCACTGCGCCTATTTTGATAGCCCTTGAATGGGGCTTACCTTTTGAACTTATGTGTGATGCCAGTGCTTATGCAGTCGGTGCAGTGTTAGAACAAAGAAAGGAAAAGTGTTTACATGTTATATACTATGCTAGCAAAATCCTAAATGAGGCACAAGTTAATTATGCCACCACAGAAAAAGAAATGCTAGTTGTAGTGTATGCTTTAGACAAATTCAGGTCCTATTTAGTAGGTTCTAAGGTTATTGTTTACACTGACCATGCAGCTTTTAAGTTCTTGCTGCACAAACAGGATGCAAAGCCACGCTTGCTGCGTTGGATGTTATTGTTGCAGGAATTTGATCTAGAAATCAGAGACAAGGCTGGAGTAGAAAACAAGGTGGCTGACCACTTGTCTAGGATTCAGGAGAAAGATTTGCAAGATGGACCAGAAATAGAAATCAATGAGTCTTTTCCTGATGAGCAAGTGCCTGCAGTACAATTTAGTCCATGGTTTGCAAACATGGCAAACTTTAAAGCTGCTGGAATCATTCCTAATGACTTGAATTGGCAACAGAGAAAGAAGTTCCTACATGATGCGAGAAGGTATTTTTGGGATAACCCTTTCTTATATTTTCAATGCACTGACAATGTTATCCGCAGATGTGTAGTTGAAACCAAAATGCCAAATATTCTGTGGCATTGTCATTCCTCTAATTATGGGGGCCATTTTGGTGGAAATAGAACTGCACAAAAGGTTCTGCAATGTGGCTACTATTGGCCAACACTTTTCAAAGATGCCAAGGACTTTGTCGTGTAGTGTGATAACTGTCAAAGAACAGGTAATATCTCTCGCAAAGATGAGATGACATTGAACAACATCCAAGAGGTTGAGCTGTTCGATGTGTGGGGGATTGATTTCATGGGACCCTTCCCTAAATCATTCTCCAATCAATACATCTTGGTTGTTGTAGATTATGTGTCTAAATGGGTTAAAGCAGCGGCTTTGCCCACCAATGATGCCAAAGTGATCGTTTCATTCTTGAGGAAGAACATTTTCACCCGCTTTGGGGTGCCAAGAGCTATAATCAGTGATGGGGGGACTCACTTCTGCAATAAGCAATTTGACTGCTTGCTAGCCAAGTATGGAGTCAAGCACAAGGTAGCTACCCCATATCACCCTCAGACAAGCGGCCAGGTAGAAATCTCCAACCGAGAATTGAAAAGAATTCTGGAGAAAACTGTGGGAACCTCTAGAAAAGACTGGGCTAAGAAACTGGATGATGCGCTGTGGGCTTACCAGACTGCATTCAAAACTCCTATAGGTATGTCTCCTTTTTAGCTTGTTTACGGTAAGTCTTGCCATCTCCCAGTTGAACTGGAACACAAAGCCATATGGGCAACAAAATTTCTAAACTTTGAACTATCAAAAGCTAACGAAAAAGGATTACTTTAGTTGAATGAATTGAATGAGTTCAGGTTAGCTGCATATGAAAATGCCAGAATCTATAAAGAGAAGACAAAGAAGTGGCATGACAATCAAATCCGCCCAAAGGAATTCGTTCCTGGCCAACAAGTTCTGTTGTACAATTCTTGCCTGCGACTCTTTCCAGGTAAGTTAAAGTCACGTTGGTCCGATCCATTCCTCCTGCGAGAGGTCTACCCTTATAGCACAGTGGAAATTTCCCCCTTGAACAGTGACAGATCTTTCAAGGTAAATGGTTATACATTGAAGCACTATTTTGGAGGGGAAGTGGATAGAAACGCGGTTTTTGTTCCACTTAATTCCACAGATGATTAACAGCCGGAAGCGTCTAGCTCAAGATGTAAAATGAGCATTTCTTGGAATCAATTCCAAGAACTTGGTTATTGATGTACATACATAGGCACTGTAAGTCCTTTTAATTTTGTTAGTAGTAGATTTATATTTATGCACGTTTAACTTTTAGTCATTTTAGGTTCATGCATTTTAGTCAGGATAAATAAAGTAAAAAGCAATTCAAAAATAAAGAAGAAGGCTGTCAAAAGCATGGCGCTAACCGCTCCAGGTTCCGCGCCAATGGCGCCATAAACCGCGTTGAACGTGCCAATGTTCGCGCTAATAGCGCCAATGCAAGAATAACAAGCCATTCATGACGGGAAACTCAAACTACCCGCGTGGCCCATGGCGCTAACCGCGCCATCAATTCGTACCCAATGCCAGAGTTCACGCTAACCGCGTGAAATCTCACGCGAATTGCGTGAAATGATTCGAACCAGAGTCATTCACCTGCATGATTTCACGCTGATCGCGTGGGAAGTGGCGCGACTCGCGCCAATTGTTCGAACCCAGCTTCCATTTTTCAAGGGTCCACGCTACTCGCGTGGATTATGGTGCTAACCGCGCCAAGTTTTCAAAGTTGAAAGACCTTTCATTGCAAATCCACGCGAATCGCGTCATAAGTGGCGCTATCAGTTCGACAAAGTCGAAACTATTGTTCAAGATTTTGCTATCCACGCTAATAGCGTGAAGTTTTGCGCTGATCGCGTGAAGAAATTGAGAGGACAGCTCTTTCAAGGTATAGCCGTGCAAATCGCGCCAAATACCGCGCTACTCGCGTGAGATGTCGCAGACAGTTTTTCAAAAGGGGATATTCCAACTGCGGATTTTGTGCTCTAACCTCCCAAAACTGCTCCCTACACCCATAATCACCATTAAACCCATTCATTCTGCATTATTGCTGGCTCAATCCTTGCCACAACTACCATTATATACTCTTCCTCTTTATTCTTCCCATTCCCTCAATTTCTACTCTCAGCTTCTCTCTCGCATTCCCTCTCAGTCTCATTTTTCGGAAAAGCTTGAAACAATATTGGTTTGCACAATGGCTGGAGGCAAGGTAAAATTTCTAAACCAATTTGTATTGCAATGATTCTGTTCATTCAAAGCCCTGTACCAAGCCATTAGGGCATTTGTGACTTTACAATGCTGTAACTAGAATTGCTAATCCTATAATGAATTGTGATCTTTAATTGTAGTGGGTACTGAAAAATGCTTGTATGTTTGGTAAATACCCATGATTGCTGGTATAATACTTGCTGTTACCATATTTGACTTGCTACAGGTGGGTAAATTGAGAGACTCATGGCTTTGAACTGAGCCCCATTAATCTGTATTGAATAGTGTGATTTTGAATAAGCATAGACACATTGATTGGAATTTTGGTTGTATGCATTTGTGTTGAGCCTTAACTGTGAAATATCATTGAATTACACACTTAGTGAAGCAAGATTGAACTCAGAATTGATTGTTGAAAGCTGTGCTCATGATATGCTTGATTAATTGACTGATAAATTTTGGAAATCTAGAGCACCATTGGGAAGTCCATTCTGCAGGGTCCATGTAATTGCTTGAATATGAATCAAACCCTAAGTGTATATAGCATGTCCACATTGTAAATTGATGAATGCATGATGAATCTGTCCACAACTTGCTTCAATTGAGCAAACCTAAATGGTAAACTGGAATGTGCTGGTATTTGTTGAAATGATTAACCCATCTGTTGTTTGGTGATATTAATGGCTGTGGGAATTGAATTAATTGGTTCCATAGATCAGGATTTTGGTCTGGTAAATTTCACTCAAGATTTTTGTTGATATAAACCACATTGATCTGGTGTTAGCAGTTTGAATGCTTGATTTTATATATCTGTTTTGTGCTTGCACTGGTGAAATAATGGGAATATGAATTGCGTCCATGATAACTTGGGATTAGATGACTTAGGGGCATTCACTGAGCTAAATCTGGGAATCAAGATGGTGCTATTCATTTCCCTGTCATAAGGTGCATACTGTTCACTAGTCAAACTGATCAATTTGAAGTGGGTTCTGCATAAAATGATTAAATTATATCTGGTCTGGCACATGTAATGCATCAAATCTGGGAATGGAGGCTCATCTCTTGCTTGTAAATGAATCTAGTGAACCAAATGGTCAACTGGACTGTGCTTGTATTGCCAATATGAATCAATTCACTTGTTGTGTGGTTATTGTTGTTGATGCTTGAGTGACACACTCACACACATGGTTCTCCTGAGCCAAGATTTTGATTGAAAAATGCTTTTTGAAAGGCATAAAGAACACTGATTGCCCAATGAGAACCCTGATGATTGATACTACTACACTATTTTTAATTGTTTGTGTTGGGGGTTCTAACTGTTTTAAATCTGGGAATCATGGGCACACTGTGAAATTTTGAGCATATTGATTCTCTCAGATGCTTGTAAACATGCTTGTTGTGTTCAGAACTTAATGTGATGTTATTTTATTGAACACTAGTCACCGATGCGCAATCAATTGCATAAAGGATGGTGAGTGTGAAGTGAATTTTTCCTGAATTAGTTGTTGATTGTTTGGTCTGAGACACGTAAAGGAATAAATCTGGGAATTAATTCATTGCATCATGAATATATATGGGATATTTTCTGAGTTTCAGGGATAACAGGTGGCTAAAGGAAAGAAGAAGAGCAATGCCACAGCTGGTCATGTAACACCCTCCTAATTTACTATATATGTGCATTATCTGATAAATCTGCATTCCTAAAATAAATGACATAAATGCCCTTAGAAATTTTTGAAAATGACCAAAATGTCCTTGAACAATTTCACAAATGACAGTTAGGTCCCTAGGGTAAAAGACGAAAATGCCCCTGAACGTTTACCCAAATGACCAAAATACCCTTTTAGCTCTGATAAAGCCAGAAGACCTCAGTAAGGTTATGGAAGCCTGACAAAAGTCTAGTATGCTCCTAAATAGAAAATTAGTGACATTTTTAGTAAAGAAAACTATGAAATAGAATTTCTAGAAATTTCAAAAAATAACTCAGAAAAATTAGGATACAGACTAATCTGAATTTTAGAAAAACACAGAAACAGGAAAAATACAATCTGGAGAATTTTCTTTTAATTACAGAAGGAATGGATTTTTAAATAAATAGGTCTATACATTTTAAACAAAATCAACCAATAAGAATTTAGAAAAAGTTATTAAACGGAAGTTAAGAAACATCTCAAAATTGATTACTAAAACATACTACAACTTAATCTAGTTTTTAACCAATTTTAGAAATTAATACTTTCAATAAAACAATTAAAATTTAGCTTTCATAAATCATAAAAATATTTATGACTAATATAAGACAAGGTGTTAAGAAAATAAAAACATTAAAAACCTATAGTATAGGTATTCCAC
>PYAF01003611.1:122403-133315 GCA_007407185.1 Glycine tomentella
TCTCCAAAGCTCAAGCTTCATCAATCAAAGCAGGCATGGCTGTTTGTGAGTATTGCCAAGGGGACCACGAGTCCAATGTCTGTCCAACCTTGGTGGGGGCCGACCCAATTCAAGTAAATGGAGTATGGTATGACCAAAGGCCACCCCAAGGTTATCAAAGAAATTACAACCAAGCTTCTGGGAGTGGTAGTAGCTATCCTAGAAGACCACATGGAGGTGGGTTAGACTACAAGTCTAACGACTACTTGCAACCACCTCCCATCCCTCCCAAGGAGCCTTCTGAGTTGGAAAAGGCTATGTTGCAGCTGGCTAAGACCACTAATGATCATATCCAAAACACTGATGCCTTCATGAATGAGACTAGGTCTCAATTGAAAAATCAAGGTGCTTCCATCAGAAATTTGGATACTCAAATTGGCCAGATCTCAAGGCAACTAGCAGAAAGATCACCTGGGCAATTTCCTAGTGATACCGTGGTAAATCCTAGGGAACATGTCAAAGCTATCACCACTAGGAGTGGGCTTGTTGTTGCTCCTAAGGAGAAGACAAAAGTGGTGAATAGAGAAGAGGAGGAGAAGGCAATTCCTCTAGCTGTTGCACAACATGAAGAAGAGTCATCTAGTAATTCAAAGGAGCAAGAGAAAGAGAAGGAAAACACCTCAGCTATACCTAAAAAGCCTCTGGATTTTTCCAGATTTGAAAAACCACCTTATCCTCTGAAGATGAAGCAGCAAGCACAGAGAAAGCAATATGCCAAGTTCTTGGAGATGTTCAAGAAGCTGCAAGTTAACATTCCTTTCGCTGAAGCTTTGGCCAATATGCCAAATTATGCCAAATTTATGAAGGATTTGTTATCCAAGAAGCACAAGCTCCAAGAATGTGAAACCGTGGTATTGACTGAAGAGTGTAGTGCCATCATTCAGAGTAGAGTTCCACCTAAACTCTGAGATCTGGGAAGCTTCAACATACCTATTGCCATAGGTAATGTTAGTGTGGGCAGAGCTTTGTGTGACCTTGGTGCAAGTATCAACTTGATGCCTCTCTCAATTTGCAAATCATTGGACATTTCTGAGTTGAAACCCACCAGGGTATCCTTGCAACTAGCTGACCGATCCTTAAGAAGACCAAGCAGGTTCATTGAAGATATCTTGGTCAAGGTGGATAAATTCATTTTCCCAGCGGATTTTATAGTTCTAGACATGGAAGAGGGAGAAATACCAGTTCTTCTAGGTAGGCCATTCTTGGCTATGGCTAGAGCTATCATTGATGTAGCTGAAGGGAAATTGGAGCTGAAGATGTTTGATGAATCCATTGTTTTCAATGTATTTGACGCTATGAAAGCTCCTATGGATAAGAATGATTGCTTCCGGATTGAGGTGCTAGACGCTTTGATTCACACTGATAAGTCACTTGAGCAAGAATTTGAAGACATAATGGAGGCTCAAGATGTGGCTGTCATTGAGGATGTGAAAGAAGCAACAATGGAGATTTTAGAAAAGAAGGAAACTGACCTTGACCACGGAGCACCAAAGCTGGAGTTGAAAGAGTTACCAGCAGCCCTTAAATATGTATTCTTGGGGGAAGACAAGACATACCCAGTCATCATTAATAGGGGGTCTATCTGATGAGGAAGAAGCCAAGCTCATCAAGGTGTTGAAAGATCACAAGTCAACCATAGGATGGTCCATATCAGACTTGAAGGGTATCAATCCTTCATTTTGCACACACAAGATCTTAATGGAGGACGATGTGAAGCCGGTTAGGCAACCTCAGAGAAGGCTAAATCCCATGATGAAGGAAGTAGTCAGAAAAGAAGTGGTGAAGCTTCTGGATGCGGGCATGATTTACCCAATTTCTGATACCGCTTGGGTTAGTCCGGTGCAAACTGTGCCCAAGAAAGGTGGGGTCACTGTGATCCAAAATGATAACAATGATCTGATCCCCACTAAGACTATAACCGGGTGGCGAATGTGTGTTGATTACCGCCGGTTGAATGATGCCACAAGGAAGGACCACTTCCCGCTTCCATTCATCGACCAAATGCTAGAGAGGTTGGTCGGGCATGCGTACTATTGCTTCTTGGATGGCTACTCCGGTTACAACCAGATCCCTGTAGCACCTGAAGACCAAGAGAAGACAGCTTTCACTTGTCCCTTTGGAGTCTTCGCATACAGAAGAATGCCCTTTGGTCTCTGCAATGCGCCTGCCACTTTCCAAAGGTGTATGCTTTCTATCTTCTCTGACATGGTAGAAAAATTTTTAGAGGTGTTTATGGATGATTTCTCTATGTTTGGATCTTGTTTTGATGCTTGTTTGATTAATTTGTCTAAATTCCTAAAGAGGTGTCAAGAGACCAACCTCGTTCTTAATTGGAAAAAGTGCCATTTCATGGTACGTGATGGTATTGTTTTGGGTCACAAAGTCTCCTCTAAGGGGATTGAGGTTGATGAGGCTAAGCTTTTATTGATTGAGAAATTGCCTCCACCCGCCAATGTGAATGGGGTGCGTAGTTTTCTAGGTCATGTGGGGTTTTATAGGCGATTCATTAAAGATTTTTCTAAGGTACCTAAGCCTCTTAGCCAATTGTTGGTCAAAGACTCTGAATTTAACTTTGATATTGATTGTTTAAATGCTTTTAATGTGCTTAAAGAGAGATTGACCACTGCACCTGTTTTGACTGCCCCTGATTGGAGTCTACCATTTAAACTTATGTGTGATGCTAATCAATATGCTATAGGAGCTGTTCTAGGCCAACGTAAGAACAAACTGTTGCATGTCATTTACTATGCTAGCAAGGTTTTAAATGAAGCACAAGTAAATTATGCTACCACAGAGAAAGAAATGCTAGCAGTAGTTTATGCCTTGGACAAGTTTCGTTCTTACATAATTGGGTCTAAAGTTATTGTTTACACTGACCACGCTGCTTTGAAGTATTTTGTTGACTAAGCAGGATGCCAAGTCACGCTTGTTGAGGTGGATGCTCCTATTTCAGGAATTTGATTTGGAGATTAAGGACAAAGTGGGTATAGAAAACAGAGTGGCTGACCATTTGTCAAGGATCCAAGAGAAGGACCTTCAAGATAGTCCTCAGCTGGAGATTAATGATGCATTCCCTGACGAGCAGATGATGGCTATTGCAAGTGCCCCATGGATTGCTGATATGGCCAATTACAAAGCTGTGGGAGCACTTCCTGAAGAACTTACATGGCAGCAGAGGAAAAAGTTCTTGCATGATGCCCAGAGGTACTACTGGGATAGTCCATTCCTCTACTTCCAGTGTACTGATGGAGTCATCAGGAGATGCATTGCTGAATTTGAAGTGCCCAAGGTTCTGTGGCATTGCCATGCTTCAGACTATGGAGGTCACTTCGGAGGAAATATAACAGCTCACAAGGTGTTGCAAAGCGGCTATTATTGGCCCACAATCTTCAAGGATGCTAGTGACTTTGTTGAGAGGTGTGATCGATGTCAAAGAACAGGTAATATCTCCCGTAGGGATGAGATGCCTCTCAATAGCATTCTTGAAGTGGAATTGTTCGATGTTTGGGGGATTGACTTCATGGGACAATTTCCCAAGTCATACTCCAACCAATACATCTTGGTGGCTGTAGACTATGTTTCAAAATGGGTAGAAGCAGCAGCCTTGCCTACAACTGATGCAAGAGTGGTGTCCGCCTTCTTGAGGAAGAATATTTTCACACGCTTTGGAGTCCCCAGAGCAATCATCAGTTATAATACCCAGCTCTGGCGCGGTCAACGCTAGATGCCGTGCTGTTAGCGCCAGAGCCCTTCATGAGAAAACCATGTTGGAGGTGCGGCGCGGGTAGCGCCAGGGTTCGCGCTGGTAGTGCCATTGTTTCTGGATTCCGGCGCTGATGGCGCGGAAGTGGCGCTAAGGGCGCCACTGCTTCTAGAGTTTGGCGCCAAGAGCGCCGGGGTGGCGCAGATGGCGCCAAGGTTTCTGCTTTGCCGCGCTGATGGCGCGAGGTTGGCGCTGTTGGCGCCACATACACCGACATATTGGCGCCGTTAGCACCAGAGACGGCGCGATCAACGCCAGACCTCTGGCAGGCACCCTATATAAAGGGATTTCGCGATTTTGGAGAGAAAATCCACTGTTTCTCTTCTTCCTCGGACCCAGGCCGCCATGGATGAGCTTGGGAGCTTCATAACTTCATCACACCTCACCTAAACACCTCCTAATCACCAATAAACATGATTAGAGCCTTGAGTGGGCCAAATTCAATTCAAAGATTGAGAGGAAACCCATTTCCTGAGAAAACCTCAGAAAAGCTGAGTTCAGAGAGGAAAGGAGGCAACCCACGAATGCGGTGACTGGGAGAGACAGTCATTGGGCCTTCCTCGACGATTTTGAGGTAAGAACTCAAGCTTTTACCGTTTAATTTGTGATTTGGGTAATGGAGTGAATAGTAACCCATTTGGGTTAGGACTGGAATCAGGCTTAGGTTCTTTAGAAAAGTATGATCAGGAGGTTGTTCTGAGGAATATGAGATATTGAAACTGGATTTCTGATGAAGTTGGGTTGTGACCCTGAGAGTGGTATGTGTAGGAAGAAGAGTGAGTGGATAAGGGGTTTTGAGATAGAAAGGAACCCAAGTGCCTTAATAAGAATCGTTCATGAGGCCAAATGAACGGTGAATATGCATTGATATGTTGGATTTGGCCAAGGTGAATAACTGGCGAGTTAGGCACAGATAGACCAATGGATTGTCTGATACAGAGTCTTACTAAGACTCTAGGGCCATGGTCAGGCTGAGAATGATCCTGTTAAGGATTTGTGAGGGGGCCTATGCAGTGATTAGGTCGATAACCCTAAGTTAGTTGATTGAGAGATGGTAGGAAGGAATCATTCTTCCTTTCATTTCAACAGTTGAGTACCATTGTTAGATACCTGGTATAGTGTTTCTGATGTTGACTGTGCTGTATGATTTTGCCAGAGGAAAGACATGAAGATGGTAGCAGTATGGACCACCATCTAAGGATTGGTGATAAAGCACGGTCTAACCAGGTAAGCTCAGTGCTTCTTGGAGTGATTTCCCTGCTTGGGGTCACTACTTATTGAATTATATGTATTGTGGTGAATATGAACACTATGATAGTGTTCTGATTCTTGATATTATTGTATGATGACTGATGATGAACCTAGCACTGTGATAGTGCTAGGTATGATATTGTTTTGTCTTAAAGATATATATAAGAAATGTTTATGATAAGGAATGTTAGTTAAACCCTAAGATAGATGATTGAGCTGTATTGGGTATAAGAGATATACCCTGATGTTCTAGTGATGAGATGAACATTGTGTTAGTGTTCGGTGCCTGATGATAAACTAACACTGCGAGAGTGTTATGCTGTAGATTGATGATAGTTCTGTATGACATGCCAGGCACCTTGATGTTGTATGATGATGGTTATGATAGTGAAACACTGTGATGGTGTTGTGATGTGTATTGAGGTAATGCCGTTATGGCATGTTGGTCTTGATGTTAGATTGACACTATGAGAGTGTCATGTTTTGTATTGTTTATGAGAATTAGGTGTGCATTCTCTGGCCAGAGAATAGTGGACTATGGACCCCTTGGGAATGTGCCCTTAAGTGGATTATCTCCCCTGGGATAATCCATAGGCGTCCATGTAAACCCTGGGTAGATGTGCCCTTAAGTGGATGATCCTATTCAGGTATTGGGTGGCAAGTCCTGAATAGATGTGCCCTTCAGTGGATGATCCTATTCAGGCATAGATAGAGCAAGTCCTGAGTTGAGAGATTCCTCAGGCAATGTTTGTGAAAAGTCCTGAGTTGAGAGATTCCTCAAGCAATGTTTGTGAAAGTCCTGAGTTGAGAGATTCCTCAGGCAATGCGTGTGAAAGTCTTGAGTTGAGAGATTCCTCAGGCAATGTTTGTGAAGGTCCTGAGTTGAGAGATTCCTCAGGTAATGTGTGTGAAAGTGCAATGTGTGTGAAAGCCCTGAGTTGAGTGGAGAACCCTTAGATGGATGATCCTCCTCAGGTATTGATTAGAGTACAGTGAGATTCTGGGGATTTGTATTTGTTAGATGATTATCCCCAGGCATTGGATTAGATTACAGAGAGCCTATTCCCTGAATAGGTTTTACTCTGGTATATATGAGATGAGAAAGCCGAGATGGCTGGTAGTTATGATATGAAAAGAGGATTAAGCTCTGGGAGCTTTAGAGAGTCTAATACTAGACAGATGATCTCTCAGTGCAGATGTTGGGGGCACATGCCTTGTTAGGCGTGCATAACATGCAGTATGAGAGAGATGTGACGAGAGAAATAAGATGGTTGTGGATAAGCCAAATTATGATTTTAGATGTTTGATAGTGAACCAGGGGGAGGAAAGACCTCCAAGAATCCCTGGCTTACTGAGATTTTTATCTCACCCCTTGTGGGGCTTATGTTACAGAGATAGCTGATATCGGTAGTGATGGACTCCATGGTGAGAGGCATACCAGAGCCGAACATTAGGAGCGCGTTGGCCAAAGTCTGAGAGATTTGAGACTCCATGTGGTGTATGTATATCGAGGTAGTTTTTGTCTCCTGTTATATCTGTATAGATACGGTTGATATCTGCCTGGATTTTGTTGTTTTGTTTGGTCTTGATTATCTGGATCAATAAGGGCTAGATGTAGAGATGTTTGAATTTGTTTATGCTGACGTTAGTGTACCATTCAAGAAATGCGATCTATGCATGCTTCCGCAGTTTTATTAGCTTTACTATATTATTTTTATGCTATTCTGATATTATAATAATGTTAATACACCAGGTGCACACGGGGTGTTACATTTATGGTATCAGAGCGAGATTTCTTGATGGAAGCATTATGTATGGTATTTTGAGTTGGTTGTTACTGTTGTTTGAATCTGTCTTAGTCATTACATGTGTGGACACTAGAGGTGAGCCTGATCAACTCACTGGTTCAGTGTACATGTGTAATGTCATGACAAGATTCTGGAGCAACAGTAAGATCGTGAAGCCCAGATTGATCCAGTAATGGCTGTGTGGACAACCTTGTAGCATGAGTAGGCTGCAAACAGGCAGATACAAGAGACAGTGCAGTACGAGATGGCTACAAGCAGTGAGAGGTAGCAAGCCTTGATGAAGGCTAAGCATGAGTGGCTTGAGGGAGGTGAAAAATTTGAGGAAAGATGGTAGAATTAATTCCTACACCTCCAATTTATGAGGACAAGGATAGTTATTATCAGGTTGGGGATGACCACCTGATAGGGGACACGTGTCCCGGGCTGTGGCTGACAATGAGATTGCAGCCTAGAGAAATACCAGGAGTAGTGGAGTGCTACTCTTAATGGCTGAGAGGTTATAGCCTATGGAATGTGAGACCCACTCCTAGATAGATGCTTCCCGAAATGCTAAGAGAAGAGCAGACCAAATGAGGGCTTTGTTCGGGGACTGATGACCAGAGTTGGTCAAGTTTAGATGAGATGAGTCACTGAGACATGTTTCAGATAAATTCTGCTGGATGTGGAAGAGGAAATGATCCAAGGTTCAGAGGTGAACCCACGAGGTTAGTCTCACCCAGGGATACTACTTGGGAGAGAAGAGGGATCATTGAGAGTGTGCTATTGGGCCACTGCTATGTTGATTATGTGCCAGGAACGATCCCTATGTTAAAGAAGGCCTATCAGGGGACGGTCTTTCCAGACTCCCCTCAGCCGCACCAGCAGCCTACTACTTCCGCCCCTACACCACCAGCAGTATCTTCACCACCACAGGACCAACCTGTTGCATCCAACTCAGTCCCTCAGAGGGAGCCTATCTGTGAGGACTCCACATCCTACGTGCGGATGCAGCAGCAGATCCAGCACCAGTCCACCATCCTTCAGAGCCTGCAGCATCAGCTCGAGCAGTAGACTCAGATCATGGAGCAGCAGACCGCCGCCACCTAGAGGATGCAGACCCAGCTGGATGAGCAGTCTAGGATGCTTACTGCCCTATGTCAGCATTTCGCGGTAGATCCCACCAGTTCATCATCCCAGCCTCCACCATTAGCTTTTGCTCTGCCGACATCAGATGCTCCTACATCCCCGACAGCTGATGCCACAGACACCATGGATGAGGATCAGACACACTGATCCCCCTCACTCTATCTGCTCTCATTTATTTTCTGTTTTAATTTTCTGTCAGTTTATGTTTCAGCACTTTACATTCCGTTCATGACACTTTTTGCATACTGTTGGCACCATCAGTGCGTGCTCGTATATACATATGACATTTCTGTTGTTGATTCTTAGTTATGCATGAGTGGTTTCCTCTTGTAACGTGTTTTCTGTGTGTTTTTATCTGTCTCATTTGCTGGGGACAGCAAAGGGTTTAAATCTGGGAATAGGGGCATGTTAATCGAGGAAACACGCGTCTTTTTGTTAATCATGCGTCTTTTTGAAAAGCGAACCGTAGGCAGATACTTTTTGATAACAAATTTCTTTTTGTGAAGCTATACAAACAAGTTAACTACAATTCATTTTGCGTCTAATTTTAACCTAACCATAGGTGTACATATTAGACATTTTTGCTAAAGGCATGTCGTCCCGGATTTAGATTTGCTTGATCAGTCAATTGTGAATTGGGTTTTTGGAAAGCATTGGTGATATGAATCATGAATTGATGTTGTATGAAACTTGAACTAAGCGTGTGAATGCTTGTATGGTTGAAGTCATTTCGAAATGGATGCATTGTTTGATTTGATATCATCATAAGTCTAGCTTGATACTGTAGCCAGTGAGGATTGTGCCTATACAGTTAATTTCTTTTGAGGGATGCCTCATTGTGATAGTACACTAGAACTTGATCCATTTCTCTCTGATGCATGCATAAGTTGATGTGATAAAGGCATTTTGTCCTTTTTAGCCAGGGCCAAATAGACTTCCTTGAAATTTTTTTTTTACCATTGTTAGCCCCTTGAGCTTGAGACCTTTTGTTCAATCACCTGATGCAATATATTAACCACTTTAATTCATCTACCTTGATTGAGATTGGATAGCTGAGTGGTTCAGAAAGAAAATCATATGAAAAGCAAGGTGAATTCCATTAGAAGCTAAGGGCTGAAAAGTTAAAATAATATAGTCTTCAAGTGAAGTCAATAAATGGACAGAAATAAAAAGCAATGTTAAGAAAAAGAAGAAAGGAAAAGGCAATAAAATGATAAAAAGGAGTAATGGAATGAAAACCTTTGCTTTAAATTGAATGTGTCTGAAGTTAGCAAGGTTCAATCTCAATGTTTCTTAGCTACTGTCCAAAATTCTCCTTCCCATTGAGCCAGGCCAAGTTACAACCCTTTTAATACCTTTTGATCAACTTTGCATGTGTTATGTTTCTTCTCCTTAGGAACTAAAGAATAGGATCAAGCCTATAGTAGTGTTAGAGCTGTAGTGGCTTGAGAGATCATAATACCCCAAACACTTGAGTGTTGAGTCAAATATAACATCTGTGAGGGGTATTCAAGTTAGACTTCATTGTTTGATGGATTTGAAAGCTTTGTGTGAAGTTTTGATTTGGTTCATTCATTTGTAGCATTTCTAGGCTCAGGAATTGTTTTGCCAATGTTGATTCTAGAGAATTGATCCATGCTTTTTCCTTGAACTTTGTTTATTGCTGAGGACAGGAATATCTAAATCTGGGAATTGTTTGATATGCGCCTAGCATATAAGGTTTTCCTAAGCTTTTTAGAGCAAGAATTGAGCATGAAGCATGGATAATTGCCCCTGTTTTGTCATGATTTGAGCTAATGTGATGAATTGATAGGAAAGCAACCACAAGTACCAAAACTAAGCAAAATCAGAAGAATAGAGCCAAGTCTGAAGAAGTTGTGGCGCCATCAGCGCCATCTGTGGCGCCTGGAGCACCATTCACACTGGAAGTTGGCGCCTGGAGTGCCAATCTCACGCCAAAGATGCCATAGGCTAGCGCCTGGAGCGGCATGTCCACGCCTGGGGCACCAGCATTTCTGCAGTTCAGCGCCTGGAGTGCCATTCTAGCGCCCAGAGCGCCACAAAACCTTGCCAGCCAGCGCCTGGGGCGCCATGACCACACCTAGGGCGCCATTTTCTCTGGAAGTTGGCGCTGGAGCGCCACAACCACGTCACAGGTCGACAGAAGCAGCATTTAAGGGTAAAACAGAGACTTCACAGGCTAGGCTATATATACTTCCACCCTCAGCATTGAATGCACGAACTACTGGGGGGGAATTGCACTAAATAAGGTTTTAGGAAGCTTGGGTGCCTTAGCCAGGGTTTAGGGAGAGTGAAGGTCCAAGTGGAGGTTCTCTATCTTCTTCTTCTTCCTTGCTTCAACTAGGCATGCCATTCTCTTTTGTAACACAGCCACCCATTATGAGGTTTGGCTAGTTCTTCATTGTAGTTAGGGCTAAGCACTGAATGTAACCTCTTTTGGGGATTGTACTGGATGCTATCTTTTATTAATGCCAAGTGATTTCATTTTATCTTGTTGAATGCATGTTCTATTTATCTCTGGAATTTATCACTCTAGATAGATATTGAGAGCTGGGGTTGGCAATAGGAATATTGGGGCCTTATGCTTGGACTTGGGTAAAGTGACAAGCTTTACATTACTTAGGGATAAGAGTGTATGCTTGCAACCATTTCATGCATCAATTAATGCTTGACCTAATCAATATCACTAAGGGATTAGGGTATTAGAGTGGGTTAAAGGGTTAAGAACACTACGGGAGTAGGGCTTAGCTATTATTATTGAAGATGCATGTTGGGTAACTTAGGCTTAATGAAAGTAGTAGACAATGCATGAACTGAAGTAGGGAGCATTTGGTGTGGATTGCCCTAGCTACTTAACCACATATCTTATTAACAACTTCCATAGTTTGCCTACACACTCATGTTT
>PYAF01003611.1:133415-145011 GCA_007407185.1 Glycine tomentella
AGTGGGTTAAAGGGTTAAGAACACTACGGGAGTAGGGCTTAGCTATTATTATTGAAGATGCATGTTGGGTAACTTAGGCTTAATGAAAGTAGTAGACAATGCATGAACTGAAGTAGGGAGCATTTGGTGTGGATTGCCCTAGCTACTTAACCACATATCTTATTAACAACTTCCATAGTTTGCCTACACACTCATGTTTATATTTAGCTTTTAGTTTGGCTTATTCCTCACACACACACAAAAACAACCTTATTCATTCTTTATTTGTTATCCAACTTATTGATTTAATTTATGATTTAATTGGTCAAACATTCCTCGTGGGACGATAACTCTCTCTTATCACTTTATTACTTGAGCGACCGGTGCACTTGTCGAGTACGCAACAATCAGCTTTTTGGAAATGTTTTCATGAACGCAATAATCGATTAAACCGTACTGTAATCGATTAATGCAGTAAGTCATGAATGTTCAAAACACTTAAGTAATCGATTACGATTCATAGTAATCAATTAAAGCAACAAGACATGATTTCCAGACATAGACTATGTAATTGATTACAAGAAATGGTAATAGATTAAGTTAGCAATGCATGGTTTTTCTTTTAACATTATGTAATCGATTAAACTGTTCTTCAAGGCTTTTTCAGAAAAGTTTGAATGTCTTTAATCGATCAAACTAATTGTGTAATCGATTAAAGCAGTAAGTTTTGTTTTTTTAAACAACTAAGCCTTTGAGAACTTAACATCTTGTAAAACCATTTGATTTCTTTGAGATTTAAAACCATGAATGCATGATCATGAGAAAGCACATGCTAATGAAAGATCACAAGGCATTTAACTTGAACCACTTAGACAAATTACAAATGCCTTCAAATGATTGGACATGTAAAGAGCTAAAACAAAATCAAGTCTTCAACCTTGGTTCAATCTCTTTGTAGCTTCCTTTAAATTCAACAGTTTTAACCCCTCACCTCAAGATGAAGTTATCGTGCACGCCGACCAGAGGATGGCCAAAGAATGCTACATTTCCATCCTTAGATTATGTCCTCATTCAAAGGAGGGAGCTCCAGAAACCGTCCACTGTGTGGAGGCTAGGATGGAAGCCGAAGAGGTAGAGGAACTAGATCTCGACCCAAGATAATGATGACAACCGAGTGAAATCGGTAAAGGAGATGTCTGCCTTCTAGCTCGAGCCTGGGAAAGGACAGGTCACTCAGGTGGGAAACCAACTACCTAATGCCGACAACAGCCGAGTACAACAGGTTATCCAAGAACATGTTGACTTGTTTTCATGGTCCATGATAGACATGTCGGGGATCGATCCAAGCTTTCATTGTCATGTAAAGATGCCAAGCCAGTTTCCCGAAGGAAGCAAAAGATGGGGGAAGAGAGGTGTTAGGCAGTAAGATAAGAAGTTGCCAAGTTGATGGACGATCAATGCAAGTTAAAGAGCTTGGACTCAAGAACTTCAAGATCATATCCAATCTAACTTGTATCTCTTGGAAAAGCAAGAAGAAGCCCACAAAAGTAGTGGAAACACAAAAGGAGTGTTGTCTGTTTCAACAGATTAAAACATCATGTAACAGATTTAAAACATCTTTTGATACCTCTAATCGATTAAAAGCATCCTATAATCAATTAAATCAGCCTGAAAAATGTAAATAGCTCTGTTTTAATCGATTACATGTCGAATTAATCGATTATTTTGTTCATTTATTAGTTTCCAGGAAGGATAAGAGCAAAATAATCGATTGCCAAACCAAGTAATCGATTATTTAGGTTAAATAATCGATTACATGGACGAAATAATCGATTAAATCAGTAAACTCTGTAAAAGCGCGAAACTTAGAAACCAAGGGTCATTTTAAAGAAAGCTTGCACTTCAAGCTACATTTGGGCTTCATTTCAATTTCCATTTACATTACATTTAGTGTCATTTAGCTTGTTAATTCGTGGTCTATATAAACCACTCACAAACTGATTGTAAAGGATCTTTGGATGATTAATACAATTTCTAAATTGTGGTGAGAGTTTTCTCTCTTGTTCTTCTTCAAGAACTTCTTGTTTCTTATCAATGGCCTCCTAGCTATTGTGGTGATTCTTGTAAGACTTATTGGAATTCCTATTCCATGGTGTCATTCCAACTCATTCCTATTCTTCTTCCACAATCCATTTCTGAAATCTGAAAAACATAAATAGCCTTACTCAAGAGAAGAGTTGAATGCTCTATTTTGAAGTTCAATTGAAGATTGACTTCCATTGCAAGGAAGATCAGGGAAAAGGTGTTAAGATTCAGATCATCATTACATCATGTTTACATCACAAGTTAATAGCTACCTAGTTCATCAGGGAAATTCACTACTTCACTTGGTTTTCCAATGCGATCATGGTCAAGAAACTAAATGGGAAGTGGAGGATGTGTACAGACTACAAAGATATGAATCGAGCATGCTCGAAGGATGCATACCCATTCCCGAACATCTACCGCCTGGTCGATAGAGTAGACAAACACAAGATATTGAGTTTTCTAGATGCATATTTTGACTACAATCATATTAGGATGGATCCCACGGACGAGGAGAAGACAACATTCATCACTGAATCCTTAAACTTTTGTTACAAAGTCATGCCATTCAGAATAAAAACATCATAGCAACATATCAATGATTGATGGACAAAGTGTTCCAAGGTCAACTTGGACGAAAACTAGAACTTTACGTAGATGACATGGTGGTTAAATATGACAACTTGACAACCTACTTAGTGGATTTAGAAGAATTTTTCGACCAACTCAAGAAGTATAACATGAGGCTAAACCCCAAAACGTATGTCTTCGGGGTAGAAGGGGGGAATTTTCTCAATTTCATGCTCACCCATCGAGTAATACATGCCAACCTGGACAAATGCCAAGCCATCCTAGAGATGAAGAGTCCCCAAAATGTGAAAGAAGCTCAAAGACTAGCCAGCAGAATGGCCTCCTTGTCAAGGTTTTTGCCAAGAATTATTGAAAGGGATAGACCCATTATGAACCTCCTCAAGAAGACCAAAAACTTTGTTTGGGATGAAGCATGCGAAAAAGCCTTTTGACAGTTAAAAGTAACATTGGCGACACCGCCCGTCTTGTCGAAGTTTGATACTAGCAAAAGATCGATTGCCTATCTTTCGATCTCGATTGAGGCCATAAGCACGTTACAGGTGCAGGAGGAGGGAATTGGGATGATGCCAGTATATTTTGTAAGTCAGGTACTACAAGATCTGGAGACGAGGTAGCAGATGATGGAAAAGGTATCCCTGGCACTTGTCAATGTTGCTCACCATTTCTGCCAATACTTTCAAAACCATAGAATCACTATTCAGACTGATTTCCATATAACCAAAATATTGTGCAAGCCCAAGTTAGCAGGATGTGGTCAATCGAGTTTTCAGAATATGAAATTGCTTACGAACCCAAAGGCACTATCCTGGCACAGGTGCTGGTCGACTTCATCAACGAGCTCTATTCCCCACCACCACAATTTTAGCAAGAACGGTGGATGATGCATGTGGACAGCTCCTCCAACTGGCATAGGAGTGGAGTTGGGGTTATCCTAGAATGACCCAACGGTGTGACCATGGCACAATCATTACATTTCAGCTTCAAACTCACGTGCAATCAAGCCGAGTATGAGGCTCTCCTTGCAGGACTAAAACTCGCCAAAAAGGTCGACGTCCAAAGAGTCTGGTGCCAAAGTGATTCCAAAGTCTCCTCCGAACAGATACACAAAGTATTTCAGATCTGAGACCCCCAACTCCTGAAGTACTACCATGTGTTTGAGAAACTCATGAAAGAGTTTGAGGAAGTGTAGGTGACTCATATAAGTCGAGAGGTCAATGCCAAGGCTAACGAGTTGGCTCAACAGGAAACCTCCTCCAAACCTGGGCAGCTTAAAACATTCATTCTTCATTTGATCCCTGAACCCCAGTATCTTGGGAAAAGAATGCTTGTAGGTGGAGGAAGCCCCTTCGGGATGGAAAAAGAAGATATTCGAGTACTTGAAGCATGATACACTCTTAGCAAGGGGAAAAGCCAGAAAGAAAAGAACGCAAGCTGCAAGGTATACCTTAGTGGCGGGTGAACTATACAGAGAAGGGTTTTCCTTACCTCTACTCAAATGTCTTGACCGATACCAAGCTAACTATGTACTCCGAGAACTATATGAGGGTGTTTGCGATTTGCATTCCGGAGAGAGAACAATGGCCACAAGAGTTCTAAGGGTTGGATACTATTGGCCAACCTTGAGGATGAACTGCACAAACTTTGTGAAGAAATGCCTCCAGCGGAAAAAATCATGGAAATCTTATACATCGGTCGATCGAAGAGATACACCCTATGGTCTCCCCATGGCCATTCACTATTATGGGAATGGACATCATCGGGCCCTTTCCCACTATTCCAGGGTAAAGGAAATTCTTGTTAGTGGTAGTTGATTATTTCATGAAATGGGTTGAGGCTAAACCACTGGTGAGCATCATGCCCAGGCCATCCAAAACATCTGTTGGAAGAATATCATTGCATGTGTTTGGAATTTTGAATATGTTGGTCACAGACAATGGCCTACAATTCACATACCGAAAGCTCAATGAATTCTTGAGAGGCCTCGGGATCAAGCATAGGGTAACATCGATGGAGCACCCTTAGGCCAATGGATAAGCCAAGGTAGCTAACAAGTTAATTCTCAACAACCTGAAGAAGTGGTTGGATGGAGCCAAGGGAAGATGGGCCGAAGAGCTTCTGGAGGTCCTATGGGCATATAGGTGCACCCCATAATCCATGACCTAGGAGACTCTGTTCTGGCTAACCTATGGGATGGACGCAATGGAGCCAATCGAGATAGGAGAAGTCTATCTCCAAAGACTAGTACTTTGTCGAGGTCGAAAACAATTGAGCACTACAAATATACCTGAACTTGATTGAACAAGTGCAAGAAGATGCATTTGTCGTGACTGAAGCCTGCAAGCAACGTATGACCCAACGCTTCAACTCTAAGCTAGCCCTTCAGCAGTTCAAAAGAAGGGTACCTAGTGTGGAGAGAATGCAAAGAAGCCCAAAAGGTCCAGTCAGATGAGAAGTTGGCGGCCAACTGGGAAGGGCCCTTCAAAGTTAGACACAATTTGAAGAATGAAGCTTACAAGTTAAAAGAAATATCTGGGAAAGTCATCCTGAGGACTTGGAACTCCATCCATTTGAAAGTCTATTATAGTTAGGTGCATCTTTGTAACAAGTGTCATACTTTTTCTCCTACCTCGGTTTTTTATCCCTATAAAAATGTGGAGGGGGTTTTTATTGAAGAGGTTTTAATAAGGCGCACTTCGAAAATCAACTATTAATAAGGTTGAACTTGAATACTCACTTTTTTAACCAGGGAAAGAGTAAGAATTTAATATGTTCATCATTAATACCTGACAGGCTTATCGATACGCATAATTGTAGAAATCTTGTGAGATGAGCATATGGTTCTTTGGTGCTTCCTCCCATGAATTGGTTGTGGTTGAGGTTGTTGTGGAACCATGAGGGGAAATTGATTTGGTTGTCCCTAGTGTTTGATGGTCTAATAGGTTGGCTTACATCAGTTCCTTGACTGGTTGCTAGTTTTGCCATGGTTTACTCTACTACTATCATTCCCTATTTGTCTATTTCAGTTGCCTCGATTGATGAGCTTGAAGACGATCCTTCTAGCTGCTTTTTGTACTTGCCATGTAAGCATAAAATAGAAAGTTGTAATAGGTGTGAGTAGAGTGGTCAGTTTAAATAGAAAATAAAAGATATAAAAAGATTATTAAATTTTCAAAAAATTAACTAAGGAAAATATTCAAATCTAGGAATAAAAGATAAATATCCAAAGTACTAAAAAATAAAAATCAGAAAATAAAATATATATTTTTAATTAAAATTTTTAAAAATTTTATATAAAAGATATAATTTGAAAATTAAAATGATAATTAAATCTAGATTTATTTAAGCAATAGTTAGAATTTTAATTAAGAATAAAGATAACACTAAATAGAGGATATATTTATTTTTAGCTTTTTTCAAATTTGATACACTAGAAGATAAATAAAATCTTAAAATTAAGAACTAATTATCCTATAATGAACAAAAAAAAATTAAAAAGATATATATTTTTATGATTTTTTGAAAATATTTTAAATAAAAGGAAAATAAAATATGAAAAATAAAACTACTCTAGTTAGATAATCTAAGATATATTTATTATTAGATATAAACAAAAAATATATATATAAATATTTTTATTTTCAAAAGTTTTCAAAATTTTAAAAAAAATTAAAGCTAGCTACTCTAATATTCTAAATTATATTAGTTGGTAAAGAAATATTAAAAACAAAAAATAAAAGATATATATCTAATATATATACACAAAATTTTAACATAAAAGGGAAAGAAAAATCTGAAAATAAAAGCCGACTCATTTTTGAGGATGATGAAGTTGGATCATCTTTGTTCCCAGTGAAGGAGACTGCCCACTCCTTCTAACCAATCTTGGTATTAGCGAGGCTTAACCAAGATTATTCTATCCCTATAGATAAACCTAATTAAGTGCTTGATTCATGTTTAGGTTTCAACAAGGCTAGCCAAGGCATAAGTCAATCCCTGAATTCATCTATAAGGTGGCCAATCAAATAAAAGCATTAAGTGCCAAAACAAATAAAGAACTCAAGATGAACTATTGAATTAAGGTTCATCCTTTCCTCTCCTAGGCGGAAGGAATTGCACTTATAAAAATAATGAAATGAAACCTAGAGTGTCTAATGGAATAATAGAGGTGTCTAATAGATGGAAGTCTAAAATATAATTCTAAGAACTATTCGGGACTCCTACTAATTACAAAGAATCCCTAGCCTCCTGTTTATAAAATTGTAACTAGGTTTAATTAAGGATATAATCATAAGAAATTACAAACAAATAATATCTCAAATTAATTCAAGTAATTATCTTATTCTTCAACTAATTTATCCTTGAAAAATATCTTGCTCTTGATTTTCCTAACTTTTATCTTCAATTTTCCCAATTTCTCCTTCCAAAACTTTTTGTTGATTTTGGACTCTAGAGCTGTGGCGCTTAAGCAGAAGATTCCTCTCTTAAGCGAGCCAATTTGAATTTTAAGTTTTGCTCTCTATTTGTTGGTGCTTAAGCTAGCTTTTGGGTGCTTGAGCGAGCTCTTACTAGAATGACCTATTTTTCTTGAAAAACTATCAAAAATTCATTAAAAATAATTAAAACATACAATTCTACCAAAGACAAAATAAAAATTGAATTTAATCCTAATTTGATTCAAAATAAGGCCTAAAGTTAACTAAAATGTCAAATAAACGTCACAAAATGCATATGAAAATCCAATAAATTTGACGTTTGTTAACACTCCAAACTTAGAACCTTGTTTGTCCTCAAGCAAGACTAACTAAAACTACTTAAAAAGAGTAAGGACTAAAATAATTAAACTAAGACTCAAAAACAAAAGAAAAATTAAAACTAAATAATAAGGATACACAATGACAAGTTATATACACACTGTTCTTGCATTCCCCTTTATTAAACACCTTTTTTGTTCACGTGCTTTAACCAAAAGTAGAGTGCCCACATTCAACTTTTCAGCTCAACCAAATCAAATGCAAGGTTAGAAATATGCAACAAGAATGACAATCAAATTTAATATCATAGCAACTTGTCCTTACAATAAGTGTTTGACTCATAAGCTTTTGACTTAGGTAATTGTTTCACCCAATTCACAACTTAAGACACCACAATTCAACTTTGACTTTCATCGCAAGTTAATGAACGCATCAAATGCATGTAAAGATCATTGAGGACTTTCTTGGCTTGTAATAGGGCTTGGCTAACAAGGAAAATTGGTTTTTCTAGATATTCAAAAGAAACTCAAAGGAAGGAAAACATTTAGTCTATTTATTGGATTTTCATTCACTTCCTACCAATCCTTGGTACCCTTAATTTTTCAATTTCATACATACTTTGCTTTGTCCTCAATTTTTATTTTTTCTTTACTTTGCTTCTCTTTGTTTTTCTTTATTTTTATATTTTCATATTTTTCCTTTTGTAATACTTTACAAGAGAGAATGGGGATAATACCTTCAACCTTTATTCATTTGATAGCTTATTGGTACCTTTTATTTGGTTCCCTTTGAGTGGTGCATGCCACTCCAAACTTCAAACTTTTCCCAATTCCTAGATCTATGCTCTCCTATCCTTTAAGTTAAGGGTAGTAGCATATATATAAGCATATAAATTTCAAGGTTAGGGAATTAGAAAAAAATACATCAATTAAGCTCAAAGGTGCAAGGGATAAACAATGTAGGGTAGGCTTTTTGGCTCTTGGCTATACATGCAAACATGGTCTTGATCATTTCAATGCATACAATTGCAATCAATCTACAGAAGATTCAGTCAAAGTCTACTATTTGTATCATTATAAGGATCACTCACTCACCTGGCTAGGTCTACAAGTTGCTTTATTTGCTTTCAATTTTTCATGCTAAACTCATTACACATCTCAATCAAGCAAAATCAATGGTTTTCACTTTTAGCAGTTAGGTTTAACCACACAACAAATGATTTAAGCACAAAAAATTGTTTTATTTTATGGTGGGTTTGCAATAAAATGGTGATGCTTCTTAATCACTTGTGTTTCCTTATGTTCCTAATAATAAACATATTCCTAAACTACCACACATATACTAATAAAGAAAAATTAACAACAAGTAAAAGATAGGGGTAGAAAAGGCTTTACTTATTGCTGAAAAGACCTCAACATCTCCTCTTATCCATTCTAGCCTCGCCACCTCCTTGGACAACGAGTATGTGGTCCTCCAAACAAGGTAGCTATTAATAAGGCTGCACATGATGAACAAAACTCAAAAATCCAAGTTAGTGTTATGCTACCAAGTGATAATTGTTTTTGAACTCCAAACTTAAAGCTAAAAACTATCCTAAATGAATGTAATGTAAAAACCCAGTAAGTGCTTCTTTAACGTCAATAGCTTGACATATGGCATGTGGACTGTCAAGATGCCATATGATGGTGTTGTTGGTAAGCCGATTCGTTAAGAAAATCCTCAATGCCTTGAATGTAGAGGGACCTCTATTTCTTGCCCTCTCTAAGTGTGTGACTCCTTTACGAACATCGATGGTTACATAAGAGATTCTCATGATGGATCTTCCTAGAATGATTGGAACTTCTTGGTCCTCCTCTATATCCATGACAAAGAAATCAGTTATAAATGTTAAATGATTTAACTTTATTGTCACGTTTACCTCTTTCTATAGTGCTTTTGCACAACCATCAGCAAATTGTAGAGTCATGTTGGTGGGCTTTAGGTTAAGGCGACCAATCTTATCTATAAGAAATAATAAGGCATGAGGTTGCAACCCGTGCCTACGTTAAGTAGTGGATGGTCGATAGAGAGATTTTCCAATGTGATCGGGATGGTAAAACATCCCTTGTCCTCCAAATGTCCTGTGGGTCTTACTTGATGTAGCATGTCCCATGTGAGTTTTTCAATAGGTAGTTCCTCCTTCTTCCTTTGTAGCATCTCCATGTATTTCTCGAATTTGGTCATCCCCTCATCGTCTCCTTGCTTATCAATCCTTAGCTTCCTAACATCAAACAATTGAGGATTAAGTTAGGATTGCATACATTGGGTTGAAGGGTTGGCTTGTGCTTTCATCTCTTCCTCTAGCATGGTGCTTTCTTCTACCTTTTCTTCTTCTTCACGTCCAACGTCACACTATATGGTGGAGATAATAGCCTTGCAATGGCCCTTTGGGTTCTCCTCGATGGTTGTGGAAAACCAATTGAAGAGGTTTTCAATTGTTTGGCCAATTTCCCTCTTTAAGTCTTCATGTTTTTTATCACGGCTTTAGTGTTTTGTGGTTGGTGATGACCACTTCGGTGAGTTTGGTCAAGGCTTCTTCCAACTTTGAGGTGTAATCCCACAAATTTCTAAGAATATTCCCTAACACAAATATTTGGTTTCTATCACTTGGAAGAAAGATAAATTGGATGTAGGGAGATTGATATATGATGTAGAACTTATGAAAAAGTTTATTAAGCTAGCAGGGCTTGAGCAACAATTAAGAGAATTGTTAGTAAAAGACTTATACAAAGATGTTCTTAAGAAAAACACTAGTGTTAATTGAAATTAGGAAGAAAAGTTGATAAATAAGTTTTTGAATGATCTAGATTCGAGAATAAAATTTTTGGAAAAGATTCCACAAATTTCTAGAAATCAAGTTGAAACTAAGTATAGAAAAAATACTGGAAATTGAAAATGTCCAAAAAAGTTATCTTACAAATTTCGAGGACGAAATTTCTTTAAAGGAGGGAGAATTGTAACACCCCAAAATTTTGGGAATTTCAGTCACTTACTAGAGTAAAATGTTAATAAAAGGCGGTAGAAAAATTTAGGGAAAAATGACAAGAACGCCCCTTAACAATTTTAGAAATGACGTTTATATCCCTAGGGTGAAAATGACAATTTTGCCCTAAACAATTCTGGAAATGACCAAAGTATCCCTAGGAGAAATTACCAAAATATCCTTAGACAATTTCAAGAATGACAGTTAGGTCCCTAGGGTAAAAGACTAAAATACCCCTGAACAATGGCAAAAATGACCAAAATATCCTTTAGGTCAAAAATGACCAGATGAGTAGGGAAAGACTGGGAAAACCTAAGTATAGAATAAAATACTTCTAGATAACCAATTATTGATCAAGAAAGTAACAAAGATCCATAAGATAAGATTGTTATAAATTTTGAAAGATAGTTCAAAAAGAATTGAATTTAAAATAATCTAAGTTTGGTAAAAACACAGAAAAAGGAAAGATACAGTCTAGAGAATTTTCTTTTAATTATAGAAGGAATAAGTTCTTTAATAAGTGGTCTAAACATTTTACTCATCAAAAACAAAGTAAACCAATAGGAAATTAGATAAAACCAGAGAGAGAAATTGTGTGACAACTTATTAAATGTTACTAAAACCTTAAAGTTTGTTTCTAACTAATTTTGGAATTTTATTCTTAAGGAAGCAAGTTAGATTAAGGTTTTCTAAAATTCAAGAAATGATTTTATTCAATTCAAAAACTTAAGTTAAGAAAAATAAAAACATAAACTATCCTAAACAAAAGCTATTCCACGATTTTGAGCTAAAATGAATCATATTGCTTTAAAATCAAGCCTAGAACCGTGCACTTCAATAGAACAATGGAGAAACATTTAGAAAAGTGTAGATATGGGACATTTGGACGGTTAGGAGCAAGGAGAAATAACATTAAGGCCAAGTGGAAAGCTACTTTGAAAATGACACAACAAAAATCTACTAAAGATCAAGCACTACACGTGAAGGAAGAAAAATTAAAAGGCAAGGCACTAAACTTAATACATGCACGGCTGAAACAAGTAACCAAGGAAAAGTAGGGAGCTTTCATGAAGCAAGACACTTGGAACATGAAGAATGGCTAACCAATAGGAAGGGAACAAGTGAAAAGCTAGTCATTTATGACCTTTAGATATTTGTATGAAAATCA
>PYAF01003611.1:156899-180538 GCA_007407185.1 Glycine tomentella
CTTAGTAGCATTTATTAGGTTAAGCATTAAGTGATGCACTGGAAAGGATTGCAAGCATACATCCCTATCCCTAGGTGATGTAAAGCAAGTCACCACACTTAGTTCCAAGACTAAAGCCCCAATATCCCTATTGTGAACCCTAGCTCTAAGCTCTTAAATAGATTGATCAGGTCTAAAGAAGAGATGAAGATATTCAAGTGTAATGACATAACATGGCATTAATGAACTATAACATTAAATCCATTCCAAATGAGATTTACATAGAGTATTTGCCCTAACTACAAATGGAAACTAACCAAACCTAGACATGGATGGCCTTGGTACAACAAAAAGAAGCATGCTTGCTGATATACAAGAAAGAAGAGGAAGGGAAGAGGGAAGAACCCTCTTCCCCTCAAACCCAAACCCTAGCTCAGCTCCCAAGCCTTCTTTCTTCTCCTTTGGTAGTGATTTTCGTCCAAAAGATCCATCTTCAGTGCTGAGGCTTCAGTATTTATAGTGTAGCTTGTGAAATCTTCATTTTGCCCTTATTATGCAGACTCTGTCGACCTGTGGCGCTCCTGGCGCGGCCTTGGCGCTGATGGCACCAACATACAAAACTAACGACGCCAATGGCGCCAACATGGCGCTCATGGCTGGCTGAAGAGATAACGACGCTCCTGGCGTGAGCCTGGCGCTGATGGCGCTAAGGTCCAGAGGTGGTGGCGCACCTGGTGCGAGCCTAGCGCTGACGGCGCCAGGTTCCAGAGCTTGCGGCGCTGGTCGCGTGGACTTGACGCTGATGGCGCCAGACCTTCTGCTCTGCATAATTCCTTAGCTAATTCACCTGCTAATCATTCAATCTTGACCAAAATACCTCATTGAAGCATATGAGTCACATCATACCAATTGGAAGCTATTTATCATATAAAATGATGTATTTAATGATTCAATTGAGCTTGTAAACATCATGTGCTAGGCACATATCAACATGCCTTGAAGATTGTAATTCAAATGAAGTGTAGGAGAAGACAATCTTTTGATCCTTGCATTGCATTCACATACTCATTAACATTCTTGAATGATTTTCATTAAAACATCAAAGCTACTCACTATTTGAAAAAGGATTTAATTGAGTAATGTTTTTGGGAAAATATAAATTTATTGTTTTAATCGATTACATTGCAGATTAATCAATTATTCAGTTCATGTTCAAAACTAAAAAAGCTTTTATGAACATTTTAATCGATTACACATCGTATTAATCGATTATTTGGCTCGTATTTGAAACTGGAAACTTTGGTAAATGTTTTAATCGATTATACACTTATTGTAATCGATTACATAGTGTAAAATGTATTTTGTGCCTTGTTGTGATAATCGATTACCATCATTCGTAATCGATTACATAGGCCATTTGTAAAAAGCTTGCTTTGCTACTTTAATCGATTACCATTATTCCTAATCGATTACATAAGCTATTTTCTGAAACAATACTTTTCTGACTTAATCGATTACAGCTCAGTTTAATCGATTATTTTGTTCGTTGTTGAAACCCAGAATGTGCCTTGAACACTTTAATCAATTAAGTGACAATTTAATCGATTACATATGTGTTTTAATCTATTATTTGGCGCGTGTAATCAATTACAGGTTGTTACAAAATTTTGTTATAAATAGAAGGAAGACTTGACTTGTTTTCCAACTTGAATACTTCGTATTTTCTTAGCATACACAAGTCTTCTAAGGGTTTGGAAGTGATTTTCTGAGTTAACTAACTTCTTGTCCCACTCTTTAGCTTTGAATGATTTTTGGACAAGAAACTTCAAGAGTTTAATGGAGAGCATGTTCTGAAATTATGTTTTTTGCTATTCAACCTTGATTGGTAATTCATATGTATTCACATTCATTGGATCATCAGGTTGTTTCTCTCCATAATCATTGATTGTAATTTTGTTTTTGGAATTTCTGTTATTTGATGCTATTATAAGTGGGTTCTTGAAGCTTTGGCTAGAGTAGTATTCTCTAGGAAAGAACAGGGTAGTGTTCTCTGGTTCTTGCTCTTTAGAAGTCTAATAGGTTTTAGATTTATATTCTTTATCTAGTGTTGATAAAGAGAGGTTGTTGTAAAGCTTGTAAGAACATAAATTTATAATAGTGGAACTCTAATCTAATGTTGATTAGAAGAAACTGGATGTAGCTTCTATTGTGAAGTGAACCAGTATAAATTGCTTGTGTTGATTTTCTTTATCTCTATTTCTACAAGTCATCTTGTTCATTTGTTCTTGGTTTCATTATCATTACTCAACAAGTTCTGTTTTGAGCTATTGGTTTTTTGAGCTGAGTAATTTGATTGAGTAAAAGCATTTTTGGTCTAAAAAGTGATTAAGATCCTTAACTCTAATTTGATAAATAA
The DNA here is from genome assembly GCA_007407185.1 of Glycine tomentella. NCBI lineage: Eukaryota > Viridiplantae > Streptophyta > Magnoliopsida > Fabales > Fabaceae > Glycine > Glycine tomentella. The sequence continues at coordinate 159,295 of PYAF01003611.1, forward strand.
ATTTTAAAAGACCAAGTTTAAACCAATTCACCCCTCTCTTGGTTATTGTGGGTATTCCTGTTGTTTTCAATTTGGTCAGGAGATATATACATGAGAAAGTTGGTTACTATAGCTTGGTCTAAGATGTGTTAGCCTTTAGCAACGGGTGGTTTGGGAGTCATCTCTCTCGAGGACATTAATAAGGCAGTACATTGAAACTCTCTTGGGTTGTTGCTCATTCAAAAGATCAGTTGGTTGGCTTCATAAGGGCCCTTTTCTTAAATGGTCGAACTCCTTCATCGGGGTATAACGCTTCTTCTATATCATCTATTAAGGATCATTGGAAAGATGTTTAGGAAAACACAAGATGGGATTGTTGCGAATGGAAGTTCCCTTAATTTTTGGACGAACTTCTGGTGTATTAAACCATCCATTATTGATGCTTTGGATTTTTCTGATCATATCAAAACCCAACTTCATGCTACATCGGAGAAGTTCTATCATAATCAGTGATGGCATGTTCTAGATGGTATTTTGCATAGGTTACCAATCTTGCAATTTTTTGTGGATCAAATCTCTTAATTAAATAAAGAGTTGAATCAGGCACTACTAGAAAAACAACATTCAACATCGTTTATTGTTTACATTCAACATTGATTTTGAACTGATGTTGAATCAGGCGACGTTGAAAGTGTGGCAGTTAACATCGGTTTTCAAAACCGATGTTGACGAAAATTGTACAACATCGATTTATAGTAAAAATCGATGTCGCTATGTAACAAATAAAACGTAAAAAAATGTAAAAGCTTACACTACAACATCGGTTTTCTTATGAAAATCGATGTTAACTAACAATACAACATCGGTTTTCAATTAAAACTGATGTTGCTATCATATAACAACATCGGTTTTGTAATGAAAACCGATGTCCCTATATGTATAACAACATCGGTTTTCATTTGAAAATTGATGTTGTTTTTTATTTTTTTTTAATATTTTGTCTATTTTTTTAATTTTAGCAGTTCTTCAACCTATAAATTAGATACCAAACCAGACCAGCCAGCCAATTTCAGAATACAATTAAATAAAATAAAATTTCAATAACAAAAAATTCAATAGTGTCAATGTACATAAAAATGATTTCCTAACCTAATGTTTATACAATTGTTTAAAAATCCCTAACCACCTAACCTAATATTTCATTTATAACTTTAAGATAAAATTTAGCCCATTCAACCCTTATAGCCTTCAATCTCTGGGCTTCTAGTGGTCTTTTATTAGTGAAATACTGCATGACATAATAAAACATACTTTAAAAAGCATAAAACAAAAACAAGTCAAAATAATTAAATTTGTTTTAAATTAGACAATTACCATGTCCCAATTCACCCTGAAGCCTGCTTGGACTATCGTCAACATCCAATGCATGACATAATAGCCACACTCAGTGCTTCCTCTTTGCTTATTACACTAAATTCAATAATATGGTCAAAGTTAAACAGAAAATTAGTGTAAATAGTAATAAATATTATTTTCAATACATAAACCATGATTTATTAAAAGACTTACTTTAAGCGTAATCCATTTAGTTACAACCTTTGACTTATTTCCTTCAGTGTCATGGACTGCCTTCAAAGCACTGCTTAAGAGAAACATGCATGCATATTGTATAATTAACATATGCATGTGTTAGAAATGATAACTTAGATGTGTTACGAATTACAACTTACCTATTAATAATTCCTTTCAGGTAGTTATCAGGCCTGTTTTAACGAACAGAACCACACGACAACATTGGCCTTAGGACATATGACGACCAGTTGCCAATGTGAATTGCGTTGGAGAAAAATAAGTTATTATACTGCATACATTAATTAAAGTGTTTTGTACATTTTTACATACCCATTCAAGTACGCTGCAAGGTAGTCATCTTTATATGAACTCTGCATCCATTTCTTGAGATAGTCCTCGGATTCAAATTGAGATTGTCCAGATCTCTGTATGGACTATGGCTCGATGAATCCATACACATCGGGATGATCCGATTGCAGACATAACTGATTCATATGCCTATTGTTTTATAAATAAAGTCAATAATGCATGAACATAAAACAATTTGCTATGTAACGTTAGGTACTGGAGAGTGACTTACAGAATCCAAAGTTGTATAATGTAGATGTTCAGACATTGACCACCATGGATGATCTCAGAAATATCCTCCTGCTTGATGTACAATGGGAACTTGTCATTATGCACCCTGAACAATGACAGGTCCCATGGCACCTGCAGCGGTCTGAAGAAAAGATCCGGGATGGTCAATGCGATCTGGTACAAGGGATCCTCAACATGTTCTGGCTTATTTACAGCTTTCGCCGGTCCATGAGGTCCCTGTTGATCCTACACAGTTAACAAACGTTAGTCAACAACCGTCTTAACTTTATATGAAACAAATGAATGTTAAATGACAAGAAAGAAGGCAAAAATGAAATACCTTATTCAAAATAGGTTGTACAAGATGTGTCAGCCAAGCAAGGAAAGTGTTAAGGGCCTACCCAACTAACTGAACCTCATCAGTGGGTATAGGGACGTGGGCATCAGCATCTCGAACTTCCTCAACACCCACCTTGACCTGATCATTCCCCAGAGGGACGCTGTGCACCGTTGTCGACCCCTCATAAAGTCTTCCAAGAGCAATCAGTCGGGGAGTATTGTCATCGACATACAACCAACGCCTGTTAGATGCACCAGTGTCTGGGTCATTACCAGAGGGATCGACACATCTTTCCTTAGTGCTACCACGGGCACCAAGAAAACAAGTCTGAACATCTGCAGGCGGCATAGCACGCTAAGATTGCATCTGTGACTGAATCTGGGACTGTAGCTGGCTGAAGGACATCATCAGCTGCTGGGTAACCCACTCAGTGATCGACTGCTCAAACTCTTCCCTGATGTTTTCTTTAAGTCGATCCAAGTCTTCAGGCACCATTGATGACTTAGACTTGCGAGAGGTTGATGGGGCCGGTCCAAAGTACTATGTGATGGTCGCACCCGCTCTAGTAGGACGGACACGGCCGGGGTGCTCTAGTCATCCAATGGCAGCAGTCAGGACATCCTGACGTTCACTGGGGACAAAGCTACCCTGTGTGGATTGCTCATCCAGGGAATCCTATAATGAAAATAAGTAGAACATTAGTTTTGTAATTTGTGAGACAAAAATTCATTAAAGGTGTATGAGCTTGTTGTTTGACTTACAATCCTCTCTACAATCTCATATGTCGCCTTAGAAGTCATTGGCCCCATTTTTTTGGTGCAAGCCAGCTTCTACTTCACGTGTCGCACAAGGGATAGAGGATGAGTGATGGTCTCCGTGCTATCATCACGGGTTCCTTTCTACAATTGTTTCTTTTGTTTTTCCTCCATCAATCTCCTCTCTAACAAGTTGTACCCCCAATGAGACAACACATGAGGGGCAGTGTTAAGCTTCTGGAGGGCCTGAGTCTTCTTTCTAACATCCTATAAGAATTACAAATATAGGGTTTAAAAAATGACCTTGTTTTACTTCATAATTGTGAAATTGTAAAACAATGTAAGTTAGCTAACCTCCCAGGAAGCGTCTCTACGACTGTGACAGAATTGGGTCCATTGTTCCTTACTAATGCCGTATTTTTTGCAGACAGCATCGGCATCGGCGTCCTTGCCTTGTGTCAAGACCCATTTCCTGGTCAAATCTGACTTGAACTGCCTCCATCGCTCTCCAACTATCTGCAGAATTTTCTTCTTGGTCCGTTGGTCGAACACTTCAAGTATATCAAATTCAGCCTGCATTACAGTCAAGTGGGTTTAATAGTTACAGTAACATTTAAATTGTATAACTACAACCAATGACACTATACCTATAATTGTAATACCTAAATGTCGTCCCAAATCAACTCCTTCTGCGCTGCAAGAACTTCCTTCCAATTAGGAAGGGTGACATCCACCTTGTCTCTAGCCACGATCCCTAGATACGTCCTCAATTTCTTTGCCTGAGGACCATCAGCCTTTCCAGTGGCTAAGTCAACATGAACAACTGGTCTGTCAGCACCAGCAGCTCTAGTAGCCAGTGACCTCAACCATGTTACTTTCCTAGTCTTCTTCGTTGTAAACGGCAAAGGTCCTGACTCAGGGAGCAGGTGCTGACTCAGAAGGAGGAGGTGATGACTCAACACGAGGAGCGGAGCTTGGTGGTGTACTCATGATTTTGTTAAAAACAAAAACAAAGATAAGTAAAGTTAAGTGACAAGTTAGGGTACATATGAAATTGTAAAAGTCGAAAGAAGTTAACATAAACAAAATTACATTAAGTGATATTAATTAATTCTCCTTCATCATGATCATTATGATTTGCATGAACATCGTCAACTTCATTTTCTATGTTGACGTTAGGTATTTGTGTTGAGAATTGAGTGACACCTGTATCAACGGTTGAGTCATCATCGCCAAATTAATACCAATGGTTTTTCCATGTAGTACCACTGACCACCTTTCGTCAGACAAATCTTGAACATAAAACACCTGTTTAGCTTGTTCGGCCATGATGAAAGGTTCATCTTGATAAGCTAGCTTGTTAAGATCTACCAAAGTAAATCCCAAGTCATCGGTCCGCACACCTTTATTGATATCAACCCACTTACACTTGAAAGCACACACAGTGAATGCAACATAATTAAGCTCCCAGATGTCATGAATGACTCCAAAGTAAGGCATGGACGTGAAATGGGGATTGTGGTCATGCACAGTTGCAAAGTGCTACAACTCAGCCCTAACACTAACCCCGTTGTTTTGCATTGTGCTCTTGTCATCTTGTTGTTTGGTGTAGAACAGTATTTGTTGATATCGTATCCCTTCCAACTTCTAACATTTCTTTTAGGTCCCATCTGCTAACTTTCTCATTGTTTCAGATGAAGATTCATCACTAAATATTGTATCATTAAACCAATTCAGGAAAGTCTTGTTATACTCTTTCAACAATCTATTCTTCATCATTCTTGGATTACTTTCCTTGACTAAGGCTTCATGACGAATTATGAATGGCTGGACTTCATTACTATTATTCAGGACATACAAATGAGTTTGTTGCAATTCCTGTAAACCAAGCGTTATAACATGCAGCCCTCATGAACCCATTCCTCCCACTCTGTCATCATGCTGGGACTCGGGAAGCCCAACAGGTTTGGCCTTTTCAAGGTACTCTAAACAAAATTCTACAGGTTCTTCTGCAATGTACCTTTCAACTATGGATGCTTCAGGACGGTGTAGGTTTTTTGTATACCCTTTCAAGATCTTCATGTATCGCTCGACCGGGTACATCCACTGTAAATAAACGGGACCACAGAATTTAATTTCTCTGACCAGATGAACAAGTAAGTGAACCATTATGTCGAAAATGAAGAAGGAAAATACATCTCTAACTAACACAAGATAATTGCCAACTCTTCTTCCAAGTCATCTAACTTTACTGGGTCCACGACTTTGGTACGAATGACATTGAAGAAAAAGCACAACCGAGTTATAGCATGTCTGACTTTGTTAGGCAAAATGTCTCGAATTGCAACGGCTAACAGTTGTTGCATCAACACGTGGAAATCATGAGACTTTAAGTCAACTAGTTTCAGATCTTTGATCTACACAAGGCTCTTAATATTTGAAGAGTATCCCTGTGGCACTTTCACTCGGTGCAGACACTGACAGAAACTTATCTTCTCCTTTCTTGACAAAGTATGACATGATGGAGGCAAGTATATTTTCTTACCATCAGACCTAGGATGTAACTGCTCACATATACCCAGCTCAACAAGATCTTGACGAGTGTTCAAACCATCCTTTGTCTAGCCTTGAATGTTAAGCAGCGTGCCGATGAAACTGTCACACACATTTTTCTCCACATACTTAACATCGATACAATGTCTAACATCTAGATCAGATCAATGTGGAAGATCAAACAATATTGACCTCTTCTTCCATATGCAAGTATTACCTTTCTACTTCTTTTGAGTCTTTCCAAATACAGTATGGATGCCCTCAACCCGCTCAAGAACCTGCTCATCGATTAACGAAATCAGTGCAGTTTCATGCTCTTGACTTCCATTGAACGCTTTTTTCAATCGCCGATAAGGGTGATAAGGTTTCAGAAAATGTCGATGGCGAGTGTAAACAATTTTTCTCCCAAGTTTAAGTTGTACGTAGCTTGTGTTCTTGTTCACAGATAGGGCATGCACGATGACCCTTAACAGTATATCCACTCAAATTCTCGTACGTTGGAAAATCATTAATGGTACAAAATAGCATTGCACGCAATTGGAATGTCTCCTTACGATACCCATCAAACACAGCAACCCCTCGTCCCACAAATTTGCCAAGTCTTCAATCAAGGGACTAAGATAAACATCAATGTCATTTCCTGGCTGCCTTAGGCCCGATATCATCATAGACAACATCATGTATTTTCGCTTCATGCACAACCAAGGAGGCAGGTTGTAAATGACTAGCAAAATAGGCCACGGACTATGCTGAGTACTTAAACTGCCGTAGGGATTCATTCCATCACTGGCAAGTGCAAGCCTAAGATTTCTTAGGTCTTTGCCGAATTCTGGATACAAACGGTCAATCTTCTTCCATTGGGAGGAATCTATCGAATGGTGGAACATTCCATCACAATTTCTCCCATCTGCATGCCATGTAAGGTCTTTTGCGTCATCTTCATTAGCAAACAAACGCTTAAACCTTGGAATGATCAGAAGATACCACAACACCTTCGTAGGAGGGCCTTTCTTTGTGCTTTCATCAATGTTACAGTCTTCATCGGCCTTCACTTTGTACCGTGATACCCCACACCTGGGGCATCTATGCATTTCTTGAAATTCATTTCTGTATAATATGCAATCATTAGGATAGGCATGAATTTTCTAATACTCCATACCCATAGGATAAAGAATCTTCTTCGCCTGATAGTAACTTCTTGGCAATGTGTTTTCATCTGGAAGCATGTCCTTAACTACCTTAAGCAGTGAACTGAAGCTTTTGTCACTCCACCCATATCTGGCCTTGACATTAACCAAATTTAACACCGCTGACAACAGTGTCAATGACTCTTTGCACCCTGGATACAACGGCTTCTTCGAATCACTTTCCAATGTATCATACATAAAGGCATGTGCTTGCTGAAAAGACTCATGTCCCAGATCACGAATCATATCCTCTAATCGATCTCCGATGTCAACATCAAGCGGTTCAATTGCGAGACCCTCTACATGTCTGTCAATTCACCATGCCATATCCATGTGGTATAAGTCTTCTTAATCCCATCGCATAGAAGATGCTCCTGTATGTCGTCCAGTGCTTGGTGTCTTCCATTCAAACAATTGATACAGGGATAGAAATATTTTCCATCCCCATCCGTTCGACTTCTTTCCAAGGCAAATTGCAAGAAATGTTCAACGCCTTCCTCATACTCAACCGTGATGCGACTTGCATTCATCCAACTTCGATCCATCTAATTAATAACTTTGTGATACTCACAAAGTTATTCCGTGCATGAAAACATCACTTTTTTCATTCAAGGTGTGGCCCTATCCCATTCAGGAAGACTTTTTCTTATAGTATATTCATATGTATAGATTGAGTTTCTTATCTTAAATTTGACGAAATTTCGACAGCATTTCGCTTTGGTCTCCGAGTACACGACATGAAAGCGGTGACATAAGTTCCACCACAGTCAAGTATGCACCCAGAGAACAAAGTGAAATGCATTGTACCGAAATTTCATCAAATTTAAGAAAAGAATCATAACCTACACATATGAATATACTAAAAAAAATATGAGTCTTCCCAAACTGTCCAAACAAACAATTCAAGAATCAATACAATGATTAATCCAAATTGAAAATAATAGGAATACTTCACAACAACCAAGAGGGGGTGAATTGGTTGAACCTTGGTATTTTAAAATCAAATTCAAATTAGAGTTTCAGAATCTTTATCACTTTTAAAACCAAGAAACCTTTTACTCAATCAAATAGCTCAGTCCAAGAAATCAATAGATCAAAACAGAACTTGTTGAACAATGAATGTGATTCAAAGAATTGAAGATCAATGAATAAGATGAGAATAGAGATATAAAAATAAGAACACAAGCAATTTATACTGGTTCACTTTAAAACATGAAGCTACATCTAGTTTCTTCTAATTCACACTGAATTAGAGTTCCACTATTATAAAATATTCTTACAAGCTTTTACAAGAACCTCCCCTTTATCAACCCTAAATAAAGAACAGAAATCTAAAACCCTATTAGACTTCTAAGGAGAAAGATCCAGAGAACACTACTCTAATCTTTAAGCTAGGGAACCCTTCTCTAGCCAAGCTAGAAGAACCCAATTACAATAGCCAATTACAACAGAATTTGTAAACAGAATTACAACCAATGAGTTAAGGAAAGAAACAACCTGATGATCCAGTGAATAACATGCATATGAATGAACAATTCAGGTTGAAAGACAAAAACAAACTCAGAACATTCTTCTTCCTTAACCTTTGAAAGAAACTTCTTGCTTTAAAGAATCACTCAAATACCCATGAATGTTTTAGTTGAAGCATGAACTCATAGAACCCAGAAAAAATCACTTTGGAAGTGTTTAGAAAGCTTGTGTATGCTCATGTAATCGATTAAAAACGCTCCATATAATTGATTATTTAACTCATGTAATCGATTAAATCAACCTTGTCATCAATTAAAGTGTTCAACAAAGTTTCTGAACATGAGCAACGAGCAAAATAATCGATTATTCCGTCTTGTAATCGATTAAGACAGGAAGCTTCAAAATATCAAAATACACTGTAATCGATTACGATCTTTGGTAATCGATTAAACCAGGAAGCTTTTAAAAATAGATTGAACTAAGTAATCGATTACTATATTTGGTAATCGATTAAAGCAACAAATCTTGTAAGCATTTACATATAGTGTAATCGATTACTAAATTTGGTAATCGATTAAGACAGGAAGATGGCTTTTTCATTTAAGCCTGTGTAATCGATTACAACACTTTGGTAATCGATTCTTCCAGCACTGCTTAAAATCATATATTATTGTGTAATCGATTACTACCTATTAATAATCAATTAAAGTGTTCATCAAGGTAGTTTATATAAAACAAAGGTCAAATAATCAATTATTCTGATAGGTAATCGATTACAATGTTCTTGAAAACTTTTCCAGAATAAACTAAGAACAAAATGATTATACCTTGAAGGTAATCAATTAAATCAGTACAAAAATCATTTTTCCAAAAACCTTTGATTCAAATCAAAAACTGGGTCATTTTACTAAAGCCTTGTGATTTTTATTAATCAAATTAATTGAATTATAGAATGATATGAATGCAATGCACTTGGATCACCAAAATTGCTTTTCTCTACACATTTAACACAGATCAATCTTTCAAGGCATCCATTGCATGTTGAAAGCTCAAAACCAAAGCTTGATTCCTTTGCATTCTTCAAATAGCTCCCCCTGTATCCAACACAAACTGTCCGGAAGAATCACTGTAATGAATCTTAAACGGAAAACTAAGGTTCACTCATCATGAACACTAATTGTATAGAAAAGGTAAGATTCATACTTTACATACAAAATATTGTATAGAAAAGTCCAAATTGATTGGGTGTTCACCTGGGATTTTAGAGACTAAAGCGGAAACTGTGGTTGGTTTGGAGCGGAGGGAGACTGTGCGAAGAGAGAGTGTGTGAGAGAGATGTGGTCCTGTAGGAAAGTTGTGTTGCATGTTAAAATCAATGGACTTTCTTATTCACTTACATAACAAGTGCCACTGATGCATGTTTAGTGGAGATTATAACAAGTGAATCTTTCATGATCAAGTAACAAAGGAAGATCAACACTTGATGACAGTCACTGACAATATAGAATCTCAAAAAATACTAATTAAATTTGTAAGTACCTATGATGACGGTCACTGACAATGTGCAACCACAAATCTAGTGATGACGATGCAAAGTAGTAAAGGACAACTGCCTACAAATGATGTTGAACATTGAACAAGTTATATGCAAGGATGACACATACACACACACACACAATTTTGCTCAAGTCGGCGCATTCATTTATGGGTGATCTTGTTAATTTGAAATCACATTAATTATATGTTTTTTTTGAAGATAATTAGTCATTAAATATTCCTCCTAAAATTGAATGCTTTGTGTGGAGACTCTTCAAGGATGGATTACTAAGTGGTGGTGATAATCTCACAAATAAATATTCTTACTAATGGTGGAAACTAGTTGTGCCCATTCTGCAGGGAAGAAGAATCATTGTTCATGATTTAATTTGGTGCAAACTTGCACTAGAAATTTGGCATAGCTGTTACAAGTGGTGTGGGTTGCAAAGTGTGTTTCCTGGCACTATTAAGTGAAAATATAATGAACACTTATGCAAATAACCAAGAGGGGGTGAATTGGTTTTACCTCAGAGTTTTAAAAATTTTCTTTCAAAATTTCTAACAGTGGAAGACTTTCAAACGAATCTTTATCTTTCAAAACCAATTTGAAAAACAATTTACTTCACCAATCAAACCACTCTTGTGCTGTAACCAGATTTGTATAATGAACAAATTCTATACTTCAAGAATATATTGAAATACAAACAAAATCTTAAAACACACAAGATTTAGACTGGTTCTTCTCTCAACCCCGGAGGCTACATCTAGTTTTCTTCTAACCAAATCTTGGTCAGAGTTCCACTATAACAAATATTTGTTCTTTACAAGTTTACAACTGATCCCTCTTACCCATCCTAGGTAAAATTCAAAATCTATACCCTATAGACTTTTCAAAAGATCAAGAACCAAAGGTCCCTTCTCTGTTCTTCCCACTAGAAAACCTTTCTAGTAAAAGCTTTAAAGAATACAAATGTTATATGGAAAATGCAACTCAAAACAATACAAATATCAAACAAAAATATCAAGCTTGAAGTTCAAGAAGGATATCACCTTTTAATCCTCAGCTAATTCAATGATATGAATGATTCAAACAATCTGAGAATGTATGCAATAGATGATCAAAACTCCTTTTCTTGAATCTTTCTTTGACACTAGCTCGAACAAATAATCAAATTTGAATATTATGACTAGAAACACATGTAACTCTCCATGATACACATGATCTTTGATTTTCTCACTAAAATCAGCCTTGAATACTCTTGAGAACTTTAGAAAGTGTTTATCACAAGGTTTTTACGAGTATCTCTAATTTTCACTTAATTAATAACTCAGTCCAGGTTGTCCTATTTATAAAAAAATAGATATAACTAACTGTAATCAATTAATTTGTCAGTGTAATCGATTATTTTCACTATTGTAATCGATTATTTTAACCAGATAATCAATTAAAGTGTTCATCAAGAATCTGGAAATTTGTCAAGAACAAAATAATTGATCAAGTCATCTAGTAATCGATTATTCAAGATGAACTCAGTTTTCTAATACACACAAGTAATCGATTAAGTTCTCATTTAATCGATTATCACAGACCATGTAAAAAATTGATCAAAGGATATTTAATCGATTACAATCATTTGGTAATCGATTAAACCAGATTAACATGCTGTGAAAATTTATGCAGAAGCTTATGTAATGGATTATTTCTCAAGATAATCGATTATCACAGAGAATGTCCAATTCTGTGTTTAAGCTTATTTAATCGATTACAAACCAGTGGTAATCGATTAAAATGTTCATAAGGAAAAATCCAGAAAGCATACACATGAATTAATCGATTATATCACCTATGTAATCGATTAAAACAGTGGGAAACAGTTTTTATAAAATCCTAGTTGTCTTTATGAATTTCTATCTTATTTCTTATTACCACATGATTATATTTAATCAAATGAATGTATGAATGCATGAATCATCAAAAGCTAATGAGGATTATTAGGCTTTATCAATTGAACTAAGTTTTAACAAAAGTTACATATGCCATCAATTTGATTGGAAATGTAAAAGATCAAAAACTTTTAAGCTTCATACTTCTTGATCCCTTTGCTTCAGCTTCATTAAATCTAACATTAAGGAACACCATCTACAACATGTGTTCATTAAAGAGAATAAAAAAGTTTGTGAAAAGGGAAATTGTGTTTGGGTGGGTGTCATGTGGTTCCTATGATGAAAAGCAAGAAATAACATTATCTTCAGGGGGAGGTCTCTTCGATAAGGACAATATCATGCAAGAAGTTGTGTTTCATATATATGTGGACATGGTTGAAGAGCTTAGAATCATTGTTTGTTTATTCTTATGATCAATGGTATCTATGTCCTGGTGAGTGTATAAGAAATTAATTGAATTTTCTGGGCACCCAACGAAACAAGGAGGTTGTGTCTGATATTATAAAGGAAGGTGCGACGTGAATAAGTGAATTGCATGCATGAAGAGGGTCATAAATGAGGGTTAGTGTTTTTGACAAAAGGCTGGTTGGGTTTCTAAGTTATTTCTGTTAAGTACAATTGGAATCAACAAAAAGCTAACCAAAATTTATTAAGATCCTGTAAAGCTTGTTTGACAAATCTAGCTTCAGCATGAACTAGAAGCAAAGAAGGATGAATTCTTGGTTCTATTATCCCATCTTTAGCTCTAGTGACCATAGGGTGAATACTAACAGGTCTGCTAGACCAGAACTAGTAGAAGCAGAAAGCTAAGCAGCCAAGTGGAGACATACACTTCTTTGCCTATATATGTTATGCAAGATATCCATGTATATATGTTTAGCTTCTAAACAGACTTAGTGTAAGACTATTTCCTACATTGATGTTAATTGAGTGTAACTTCCTAAACTTGTGATCCATAAATCTACTATTTCCTAAGTACCTAAAGTATGTATAGCTTTTAGTGCATTTGATTTCAAACACACATAGTGCTCACTAGTTCACAACTCACACAAAGATGACACCAAAACAAAATAATTTACATGCTGCAAATGACAATATTTTGTAAAATTTACAGTGAAAGAATCCTAATTTATAAGACAATGACAGCATCATTTATCCTACATTAAGACTGATTATAAGAAATGATGTTGAAATTTCAGATCAAGCTAAATCCTAATTATTATCCCAATGTAATGCACCTAAAGCTTACGGGGAGAGAAGCATGGCTAAGTAAAGACACACCAAGTTCAACTATGTGTCTATGCTTGCATTCAACCACACCATTTTGGTGATGGGTATGAGGACATGATACAACTGATTGGTACGAAACTCACCCCCCAATCTCTCTGGCTCGGGTTAGGCATTTTAACAAACACTTTGTGGGCAACAACAGAAAACTCACATACCAACACATCCAACACATTCAACACACACATTTCCTTAAAATGATAATGCAATAACAGAGACACAAAGCTTTACTTGCAACAAAGATTCATTGGGTGGAAAAATGATACTAACCTGGGATTTGAAGTCGCGAGCTTCGTTCACTGCGACCAGGAGAAAGATGACGAGCGTAACAAAGCGAAAGGGAGACGGTGTCAATCGTCAGACACCTTCACCAGAATCGTGTAGCTTTAATTGTCAGAATCAAGAGGGAGAAGATAGCTAGAGAATAGGAGAAGTTTCTGTGAACGCGACAGTGAAGGTAGAATTTGGGCGCCAATTGAAATATTTTATAATCAGGCCCACAACATCGGTTTTCTTAGAAAAACCGATGTTAAATAGTACCTATTAACATCGGTTTTAGGAAAATTGACAAAACTGATGTTAACATAGACTAGTTAACATCGGTTTTCAACTGTTTTTCTCAAAATCGATGTTAACAGAGACTAGATAACATCGGTTTTAGGAAAACTGACAAAACCGATATTAACATAACTTCGTTAACATCGATTATCTGTAGTGTTTCTGAAAACCGATGTTAAATGTAACACCCTCATATTTCAATAGATATATTTGTGAATTGTTCTTCTGAGATTATTAATGTGCATTTATATTTTACAAAAATAGTTTGAGGGAAATGACCATATTACCCTTGCCTTAAATCAAAAATTACAAAAATGCCCTTGAGGTGAAAATGACAAAAATTCCCCTGGATATATTTTAAAATTACAAACATGTCCCTAGATATTTTAACAAGATATTTTAAGATGAAAATTACATAAATACCCTTGGATGTTTTGAAAATGACAAGAATATCCTTAGATATTTTGGATAGATATTTTATGGTGAAAATGACCATTATGCCCCTAGGATGAATGTTGAAATTACCATAATACCCTTGTAGGCCAAAAATGACCAGATACCTTTAGAGACTCTGGGGAAACCTGATAAAAGGATAAAGCACTCTTAGTTAACAAAATATCCAAATGGTTTGTAACAAGAAACTCTAGAATAAAATTTCTAGGAATTTTACAAAATGACAACTTTGAAGCTCTATGTAGAAGAATTCAGGTATTAGAAAAATATGGAAAAAATGATAAATAGAATCTAGAGAATTTTTTCTAAATTGTAGAATGTATAGATTTATTTAATAAAATAGTTTTGTAATTTTAATAGTCAAAAGTAAAATAGACCAATTAGAATTAAAATAAAAAACAGTTTTGTAAGAAAAAGCCTAAATAACACCCTGTATAGATTACTGTGAGAAATTTTTACTAGGATTGAAGCCAGTCTCTGAACAACTCTAGAATTATATTATTCAATATCATTCTTAAGTAGAAAAATGCAAATTAAATTTTATTAGAAAATACCAAATGCTAGAATAATTTTATTCATTTACAAGATAATATAATATGTAAAGAATGAAGAAAAGCACAAATTTCCCTAGACCTAATCCTATTCCATGTGCAAATACAAGAAGGAAGGAGAAACTTCAAGAAATTGGACACTTGTATGGAGGAGAATCAAGAGCCTTTGTGATTGGACCACTTGGAAAGTAATGCAGTAATGACTTAGGAGATTTTTGGTAGTAAAGGCATTTTAAATTAATTCTTCAACCCTATATAAAGGAGGGAGGGGACCAAAAAAATCAAGTCCTTTTCCAAGCAAAGTGCACGTGCAAACACTTTCCACATCCCTTTCATCCTTTCCCTTTCAAACCCTAAATCTCTTTCATCCTTTCACTTTCAAAGAATAAAAGTAGAAAACAAACCCCACCATCTTGAAGGATCACATGGAATCTAGGAGCCTTTAGGAAGAAGTTTGTCAAGCTTTTAAGAGGAAAACAAGGTATGTATAGGGAGGTTTATGCTAAATATAGTTTAAGTGTTACTTTATTCAAGTATGTATGGAATTTCATCTATTTCTTTCAAACAAAGCTTGCACACCATGTGTTTGATGAATTGTTTCAAAGAAATGAAGATATGTGATGTGTTGCAAACACATCTTAGTTTTAGGATAGTTTTAGGTTATATTTCAATTAAATCATTAGGAATTAGATTAAGTTTAGGCTAGTTTGTTATTTATATTTAATTATATCTCATTTTATTTCTAAGATGTATTTCAGGGCCTAAAAGGAGGAGATTCAAGCAAAGAAAGAAGAAAACCAAGCCAAGGGTCTCGCGCGGGTCGCACTAGCTCCCGCGCGAGTCGCGCCACAAGGCAAATATCAAGCTTCAGTTTCGAAGACTCCACGCTATCAGCGTGGAGATTCACGCTACCAGTGTCATTCTACCGCGAAGCTCGCGCTATCCGCACCGAAACTCATTCGATCCGTGCCATAGGGTCTGGAAGCAGCAATTTATTCGTGCAACTCGCGCGATCAGCGCGGGATCTCACGCTATCAGCGCCATGAAGACGCAATTTCCTGATTTAAAAAGATTGAGTTCGAAATTGGCACAGAACAGGGGCTTGGTTACTCTAATTAAACCATTCTATAAATACAAGGCTTCTGGACTGAAGAGGAGGACTCTCTACACCATTAGACACCATTCAAGGGCTTGGAAACCATTGGAAGTCAAGAATCAAAGCTAGGTTACTGCAGAATAATGTTTATTTCAACAGCTTTGGTGTTCTTGAAGCCGATGTCAGGCTAAACTCTGTATTGTGGTTAGGCCAAGAACCGATGTGAACTCCTCTGTAACTTGACTGGTATTGAATGAGAATGTTTTGATTGTTTTATTCTATTCTGTTCTTATTTGTCTTATTCTTATTTGGAATTGATCACTCTAATTAAGTGTTGAGAGTTAGGATTCACAATAGGGATATTGGGATTCTAATTTCTGACCTTATTAGAATAACAGTTGTTCATTGCCTAGGGATAGGGATGCATGACTGTAGAATTTTACAATATATTTTTTGAAATGCTTAACTTGATAGAATTCACTAAGGGATTAGGTTTTCGATTCAGGTTAAAGGGTTAATTCACTAAGGGATTAGGGGTTAACTAAACTAGAAAAGATTTATTCTCTGAACAATCAGAAACAAGCAAATCTTATGATATAGTCTTTTATATGCTTGATAGGAATCGCTAAGGAATTAGGATTCTTGTTAAAGGACTAAATTGCTAAGGAATTATGATTTATTAAAATTGGAAAGATGTATCATTTGAGTGATCAAACTTGATAAACCAGTTAAGTGAAAGAGGTAGGGATCAGAGGGGATTGTACCTGACCACAATTGTTTCTTCCATTGGTAACACTTCAACTTATTTTACTGTTTATTTTAATTTCAGTTTTCCATTCAACGCTTCAACACACAATAATCAATTCTCTTCAAAACATCTGTTTTTACTTCCAATTGCTTAGACCTAGAATTACTGTGAATTTCATACCAATCCCTGTGGAGACGATACTCTACTTACCCACTTTATTACTTGAAACGAGCGATGCACTTGCCGTGTTCTCAACAATATGTTGAGTGTACTTGGTGTGAATAAATATTTGAAATTCTTGTGTTGTTGAGTGTTTTATGAATTTTTATGAATTTCATGAGTTCCTATGAATCTTTGTACATGTATATTATATTAAGTTCTATACTGGATTTATGTTAAATTTTTAGCATGTGAAATATAAAAAAAGATTGATATGGATAAACAAATATGAGATAAAAAGAGAATCAATCATACATGTTTTATATGCATATGTCTGGCAGGGGCTAGTCCATGTTATTTGCCTCAAGAGGAGGTGTCAGATAGCTGAAAGAATTGAGACAAGCGTTCAGACAAAAGGTGTCTGAGTTGGGGGGGGTAGTGGCAGTGGGGAGAACACCTACCCATGATGATCACATGAAGTGTGGGTGGGAGTCTTATTGCGACACTAACCTACCCTGACTGATCGATCCAATTTCGTGCCAGAGAGTGGAGCTATCTTGACTATGGTACCAAATGACGAGAGTTTGAGAGAATCATGCATCATATAAAGAAGATAAGCATGCATCTTATTTTTATGAATGTTATTGTGACTGTATTCTTTTATTTAAACTATGTTTATCATAAACTTACCCTATATTTTGTGTCTGTGGCTGACACTTGTGATGACCTCAATTTATTTGGGTGAGCAGAGGAACAATAAAAGAATAGCAAGTGGAAGGATTCTGTGGAGGATGTTGGGAAGATATTTTGTGGCAAATATTTTGTTATGTTGTAATATTTATTTGTTTTGGTGATATGTAATATGTAATAGAACTTAGAACGACTTGTAGTTGTTATGTTGGACTGTATCTTTATGTTGGACTGTATTTATTATGGTGGACTGTATTTTATTATTATAAATAACACTTGGTGATGAAAAACTTGTTTATGATCTTGATGATTAGTACAATTCGTAGGAATTATTTTAAGGAAAAGGAAAGGAACTTTCAGCAAAATTTATAACTAATAGGAAAGTCAAATTGAGGTGTTATATTAAACGATGTTAAATAACTCACTTATTTACAAAAATGCCACCGCATTTTTGTTAACATCGATTTTTTGCAATAACCGATCTTAAAACTACTTTTTTTAGTAGTGAGGTGGTTTGGATTCCCAGGAATGATGGCTTTATGTCCTTTAAAACTGCTAAAGCTTTTTGGAATCCTGTCACTCAGCAACTTCCCTTGGCCAAAGTGAATAGAATATCTCAATTGTCCAAAGATAACAGGGCACCCATCTGAAAAATGTAGGCAATTCTAAAAAAAAATACTTACAATATCGCCATGGAGAAGAACTTGATGGCAAATCAATACCTGACTGAACTTGTTTTAAGGAAAGTAATGTACAAATTTCTAGAGGGAAAATTATTGACATGATTGATAATCAAGACCAATGAACCCAAAAAATTAAGAATGTATATTGATTTTGAGGTTGAGTTTTAGGAGATTCCATGGTGAAGTTTGCTTTCATCATATAGACTTGTGGAGAGAAATAAGGGAATGTATTTTATGGGATATTTTAGGGGGAAAAGCTAAAGGGGAATGTACTAGCAACACGTGAGGGTTATAGTTTTTTTTAAAAAAAAAAAAAACTAAATACAACTTTGGAGTAGTCTTCAAATAATTTATTAGATTGAGTTGTTCTTGTCACCATATAAAAATTTGGTAGCATGAATCAACTTTGGTGACATTACTTTGAAAAGTGTTATTAATTTAGATGTGTAAATGATTTAAGAGCGTTATCCTGAATATCTTTATTCAATCAAACATATTTTTTTATTATATACGCTTCCCAATGAATATGAAATCCTACACTTAATTGAAAAACATATTTAACTAAATGAAAGTCATTCAAGTTGAGGTCACTAAATCATTTACACATTTAAACTAGTGATATTCTTTAAAGTGATGTAGTTATGTTAATAAGTGTCATCAATTGTTTAAGTAATAGGAATCTTCCGGATAAATTGTTTGTAGACTATTCCAAAGTAGTATTTAATTTTTGAAAAAGAAAACATTTTGGTCAAATTCCCATACGGGGGAGTGGAATTATCATTAGCCTTACTTATTTTACATTCCTTCTAAATTATTTAAGAAATTTAATTAGGGCAAACATAATAAGACTCAATTATTACCGCTTGCACAAAATTTATGGAGGCGAATTCTATGCAGCTGGGACAAAAAAATAAACATGATATCGACGCCAAGTCATCCATCACTAACAATTTGCCAACGTGGGGTTAGAAGGTTGAACAGTTGAAGGCTTGAAGCTATAATTATTTTTTTAAGAAATTATTTTGAGAATATATAATTAAATATAAATTAATTTTATATTTAATTTACAATGTTTACCACAATTTCAAAAAAACATGAATTACTATTTCTTTAATTTACAAATAAACTTAATATCAACATTTTGAGAGAAACAATATATATATATATGAATTAATGATTTTTTAAAACACAACTTTTAAATTCAATTTACAATTTTTACTAAAATAAAAAAAATCATTACTATTTATTAATATAAAAAAATTAAGGAATTTTTAAAAAATTAATATCAACATTTTTTGAGAAACAATTTATCTATGAATTAATGATTTTTTTTAAAACAAAAATTAACGAAGTTATTTAAGCATAATTTGTTGGGGGTAATTTTATTCATAATATTTGAAAATTAGCCTATTTCAATTAATATAGCACGGATTTATAATATTTAAATTTTTAAAATTAAATTATTATTTATTTCCATGTTTCATGTAAGATTTTATAAAAACAATATATCAAACTTTCTTTTTGAATAAATAATTTTTGTTATGATAGAAGTATAGATCCTCTTTATATATATTTCTCGTAATATTTTTTATTTTTAAAAATTATTTGTGTAATTGATTCATTAAATATTTTTTTTTTCAAAATTGATTTATTTTTCAATAACATCATAAATGTTTGTTTTTCTAAATGCTTCATTCATTAATTTCATAATTACACTTTATTAAAGTTTTTATTTTTAATTTTAGGAAATTTGTGTTTAGGTGAAGGTATAGACATGATTAATTGATTATGAGATTGTTCAGGAACAATAATTGAGTTGGTGCGTTTCTGTTTTCTGGATGGTAGTATATACTGTATCGAAGACGTGTGGCCCATGTCGTTTATCATTATGTTTGTACAGTTTGGTAAAATTAGTTCATAATTAAAAATTGAAAAGTTAATTAATAATTAAAATTTGGAAATTTTAAATTTATTATTAAATTATAAATATTTAATAAAATTAATTAAAGTAAAAAAATATAAAATAACATAAATAATATAATAATGAAATTGAATAAATATTATAAAGATAAAAAGAAAAGAAAATATAAAAATAAAATTAATATTTTATAAAATATTAAAAACTATTTAAAAAATTATTTATTAAATTATCAAATAAATTTTTAAACTAATAAAATAATAAAAATCTAATTAAAATGACTTTCACTACTGAACATAATCATATATGTAGGAATAACAATAACCGAGTTGGTGTGTTCTGTTTTCTGCAATTATGTTCACGTTTCTGAATTCACGCTAGTTTTGGCCTGAATTATTCTTTTATAATACATGATCTTTTATAATACAAGAGTACTCCAGAATGATTTTGGCTGGGATGGGGAAGTTTTGTCGTATGTACAGCAGGGTATTGGGTTTACCAATTATTTTCCTGACAGGGTTGGTCGGGTCAAACATGTGGTTATAAATAGGAAAAGTATAACCCCCACTATTATGATAGGGTGGCATATATAGCCTTTCTCGTTATGGGGTGTACGGTTCTATTTGGATTCTACTGCAGCTAGGGGACACACCATGTGATTTACTCCTCCTTTTATCTAACAAATATTCTCTGTTTTTCTTTTATAAAATAATATTAAAAATAAGTTTCATATAAAATTGTAATTCACTCCAATGTAATCAGTCACTCTTTTAAGAAATGAAACCGATAATTCAACCAATGAATATATTGGTTCACGATTGAAGTAATCAAATTATATTTAATTAATATTATATACTTTAATTAATAAAATAGTATAAGCTTATTCATAAGAGACAAATATTTTTTAATTAATATAAATTACTAGATTATTTGTTACATATGATAAAAAAATATAATAGTTGAAAACCAATTTTTGTCTATTTAAAATCCTTAAATATGTTTTTATTTATCTTACAAAATTTACATTGAATTTAAAATAAAAATTGTGAATTTTTAAATATACTAGTTCAAGTTATTTTTTAACGGTTGTAAGATGAACTAATATTTTGGATTTAATGGACCAGTCTTCTAACTGCTATATAATCGAACCAACCAATCCATATTTTAAAACAAAGGTATATAATAT
>PYAF01003611.1:180638-199226 GCA_007407185.1 Glycine tomentella
ATATTCAATGTTTTATATTAACATTATTCAATTTTTTTTATTATATTCAAGATAATTGTTTTAATCTAAAACAAATATATAGTTTCAAAACAGGCAATTAAAAGAGTGTAATAATATATTTTTAATTAAACTTAATTGCACTTTTGGTTTCTCATTATCAAAATTGTCACTACTAGAAAATAGACTTTTAGCATAGCTTTTTTTTACTTTCAACATTGATTGTTAACAGAAGTTAAAACCATCAACGTTAAAAGTATTAATGTTAATATCGATTTTTAAAAATCTATGTTAACATACACTACACAATATCAGTTTTCAAGAAATTTGATGTTGTATAATAAGAAATAAAAAAAAATGTAAAATATGAAAAAACAATATTAGTTTGTAGAAAAACTAATGTTGTGGTATCAATATTTAGGAAAATCGATGTTGTTTTTTGCAAAAAATAAATAATATCCTATCTGTTTTTTTAGTATTATCCAAGCTTGCAAATTAAAAAACAGACCAATCCAGACAGTTTCTTAGTACAAATTTTTATATTATTATTGAACAATTACTATTAATTATAAGAAATAGTTAAAGAAAACAATAATGTCAATACATAAAATCGTTTACTATAACCGATTCTAATTAAACTATCTATACAATTGTAAAATTTCTTAAACACTTATTGTTTCATTTTTAACTCTGAGATAACATCTTGCCCACTGAATGTGAATTGCATTTAATTTATGTGGTTTCAATGGTCTTGGATCAATAAAATATTGCATGATATAATAAAACATAACTTAATCAATATAAATAATAACAAGTACAACAAATGAAATTAGCTTTGAAGTAAACAATTACCATTTCCCAATTATCCTTAAAACCTCCTAGGACCAATGGCGGATCCAGAAAATAAATCAAGGGGGCACTCAAAAGTTTAAATACATATCTAGAAAAATAATTATAATGTCATCCTTTTAGGCCTTATTTTTTGGAATTCCTTCATAATTGTCTTATTTCAATGCTTTCAAATACATCTTTTTCAATATAAGGCACTAAACAATCATTCAACCATTCATCTCCCATTTGATTACTGTGTTGGGTAACCCTTAATTATTTCTACAAGACACATGCCACCTAACCTGAATTAGACAGTAGGAATTGTTGAAAATAACATCAACACATCTAAAATATGCACACATTACTTGCTACGTGTGAGTAATTTCATACTAAAGGATTTGCATTTAAATTGTTGGTCATTGCAATCAATTGTTAAACTAACTCTTCATCTACACTACCACTATTTCAAATTATAGTTTGCAATGAAGAGCCTTGGAAGTGGGTCTTTGAGTGACACAACGTGTAGAAAGCAAGAATTCCAATTAGAACTACGTGATATGGCTTGTTGCAATTTCTTGTCACCAATAAGGGGTGAACCAAAGGTGATGCATAGTGGGTGAAAATGACACTGAAAATCAGTGAAGAAAAGAAGTAAAAAAAGCTAAGTGCAAGTACTTTTAAAAGAAATATATATATTTCAAAATTCAAATTACTTCTAAATTCATCCTCCAAAGGTACTTTTGATATGTGAGGCATTGGAAAGTCACATGTTACACTTGTTGAATATAGGAGGAGCTGGAAGAAGATCAAGTCAAAGATGAAGCTTGTTGAAGGAAGATTTTCGCTTTTCACATGCTAAGACACTTGTAATGGGTTAAGTGTATGAGAAGCTAATCTTATGATCCTTGCATTGCATGAACATGACCTTTAACATGCATACATAATTTTACTAAAGCATTTAAGTTGTTCATGTCTTAAAAAGAAGTTAATTTTTCATGGTTAAGTTTTTGGAAAAACAAAATATCACTACTTTAATCGATTACACAAGGATATAATCGATTACCAACTTCTGTTTGAATATGGAAAAGCTATGAAGAACACTTTAATTGATTACTTGCTACTTGTAATCGATTATATAGCATAAAATGTAAATCATGATTATTTGTCTTAATCGATTACCATGATACAGTAATCAATTACACAAGTTCATTTTTATATATGCATGTTTGCCTTAATCGATTACCACAATCTGTAATCGATTACTTAGGCTTATTCTAAAATTGCACATGTTTGCTTTAATCAATTATCACATTCTGTAATGGATTACATTAGCTTATTTCAAAATTGAACATGTCTGGTTTAATCGATTACAACTCAGTTTAATCGATTACTTTGTTCATTATAAATCCCAGATTGAGCTAAGAACATTTTAATCAGTTATCTAGAAGATTAATCAATTACATATGACAATTTAGCCAATTATAATGGCGATTTAATCGATTACAGTTTGTTACAAAAGTTTGTTATAAATAGAATGTGAGTTTGTCTAAAAGATACAACTTTTGACTTCAAAATTTCAAAGCATTCACAAGTCTTCTCAAAGTTAGAAAGGATTTTCTGAGCTAGATAATTCTTGTCCACCTTTTTAAATCTTCTTGGTGTATTGAAACATTTCTTGGACAAAGTTTTCAAAGAAGTTTTTGGAGAGAAAGGTTTGAAATTGATTTCTACATTTCAACTCTGATTAGTAAATCATATTCATTCATATTCATTGGATCATCAGGTTGTCTTTGTCCATTAACTTTTATTGTAAATTTATTTTTTGAATTCTTGGTTGTTTGGAACTTTTGTAAAGGGTTCTTTAAGCTTTTTCTAGAGTGGATTTCTCTAGAGGGAAGAGTAGAGAAGAGTTCTCTATGTCTTGATAATTAGGAATCTAATAGGGTTTTAGATTTTTGTTCTTTATCATTTGATAAAGAGTGATTGTTGTAAATCTTGTAAGAACTGAAAATTGATAATAGTGAAACTCTAATCTAGTGTTGATTAGAAGAACTGGATGTAGCTTTTTTTGAGAAGTGAACCAATATAAATTCTTGTGTTGTTTTCTATTCCTTAATCTCTTCTTGCTATCTTGGTCTGTGGTTCTTGGGGATATCTACATTACTCAACAAGTTCTGTTTTTAAGCAATAGTTTTCTTGGGCTGAGTGATATGATTGATTTGAAGCATTTTTGTTTCAATTGTGATTAAGATCCTATAACTCTGATTTTCTAAAGTTTTTAAAATGCCAAGTTTAAATCAATTCACCCCCTCTTGATTATTGTATGTATTCCTAATGTTTTTAATTGTTATCAAGAGCAGGTTCTTGAGTGTTATTCAAGATCACTATCTTCCTTTAAAAAGAAAACGAATACCACAGAAATTACCTTCAAGGAAGGTGCCTTCCTCAATCATCCTTCGATGTTTGAAGGAGAGCATTTCAATTTTTGAAAAAATAGAATGAAAATCTTCATTCAATCAAATGACCCAGGTGCTTGGAATGCAATAGAAAAATGTCCTTTGATTCCTATAAAAACTGCTGGTAATGATATGATTCCCAAAGAATGGGATGAAATGACAAATGCTAAAAAGAGAGTTTTTCAGTATGATTTCAAAGCTAAGAACATGATTACTTCTACACTTTTTTTTGATGAATTTTTTAGAACTGTTAGGTGCAAAAGTGCAAAGGAGATGTGGGAAATGTTGGAAGTAACTCATGAAGGTACAGATGAAGTAAGAAGATCAAGAAAGCATGCCTTGATCCATGAGTATGAAATATTGAAGATGAACACTACAGAAAACATATCTGAGCTCCAAACAAGATTCACTCACATAGTAAACTATCTTCTTGGTCTTGGGAAGATTTTTGATACTGAAGAGTTGAACATCAAAATCTTGAAGTGCCTCACAAGACCATGGCAACCAAAGGTGACAACAATCAAAGAATCAAAAGATCTATCCAAAATGTCAATGACTGCAGTTTTTGGTAAGCTTCTTGAATATGAACTTGAAATGTCACAACTAACCAATGCAAAAGATGCAGACAAGAAACATAAAAGCATAGTGAAACGCCTCAAATTACCATCTTATATTTTGTTGGTTTTTGATGAAAATTCTTTTCAACTTACTTAAAAATACCAAACTAAATTTACTAATAACTGATATTCAAAAAGATTTCCACTATTGATTAATAACGCCTCGATTTCCCATTTTATTTTATTAATTTTTACCGAAAACTCTTTTTCTCTTGTAAATGAAATAGCAAACTAAGGTTTACTAATGATCGATTTCAAAAAGATTTTTGTTACTAATTAACATTTATAAGTCTGATGTAATATCAAATACATACAGATATTAGTTCCAGTACATATTACAAATAACTTAAACTATTTTATTACAATCATAACAAAACATCTTCAACAAAACATCTTCAACAAAGTCCCTCCTTCAGAAATTAGCTTGCCAATCTTTTTACTGTTCATCTGCTCACCCAATTAAATTGAGGTCATAGCAGGTGTCAACTACAGACACAAAACATAGGATAAGTTTATGATAAACATAATTTAAGCAACATAATATATTCAATATGCATGTATTCATAACAACATCCTCAAAGATGCATGATTCTCTTTTTATATGATGCATGATTCTCTTTGATTCTTATCATGTGGTATCAACAGTCAAGATAGGCCCATCCCAGTGGCACAGAACTTATCCGATCAGTCAGGGTATTGCAGTGTTGTAATAGGAAGGTCACCCACACTTCATGTGATCATCATGGGTGGCGTGGTCCTCACTGCCAATCACCCCCAGCTCAGACTCCTCTTGTCTGAATGCACGGACTCAGTTAGCTATTTGACATACCTCCTTTCTAAGGCAAATAACGCGGACTAACCCCCGTCGGGCATATGCATATGAGACATATAAGACTGATTCATTTATCTTATCACCTCATTTCAACATTACTTTTCAATTACTGTCTCATGTGCTTTACTCAGAAACTCAACACATCATTCATGTACAGAGATTCATAGAAACACTTTGATTCATAGAAACACATGAACTTCATAGGGATTCATAGAAACACTTAGCAACATATGAACTTAAAACACTTATTCAAACATAAACAACACTTAAATTATCTTTATCATAAAGCTTCCCTATACATACCTTGTATGTTCCTAGAAAGCTTGTCAAGTTCTCCTAACAACTCCTAGCTTCCACGTGATTTTCTTCAAGGTGTGGGGTCTTTTCTTTCTTATTTGGTTTAAGCTTTGAAAATGAGAGGAGGAGACTGATATGAGGGAGAGTTATACGTGATTTTGGGGTAGAGAAAGTGACTTAAAAATGATTTGCATTTTAGGTCCCCCTCCCCCCTCTTTATATAGTGTTTAGGAAATAATTTAA
Organism: Glycine tomentella; assembly: GCA_007407185.1. NCBI lineage: Eukaryota > Viridiplantae > Streptophyta > Magnoliopsida > Fabales > Fabaceae > Glycine > Glycine tomentella. Next base: position 185,912 of record PYAF01003611.1, read on the forward strand.
TATTCAAGGACATTTTTGCCCTTCCTAACTAAATTACCTTCATTTAGTTCCATTCTAACTAAATTACCTTCATTTAGTTTCATCCTAACTTAATTACTTCTTGTTCCATTGAATTCTAATTAAGTTAATGATGATTTCTTTACTTTATAAGAAAAATCTTTCAAGCTGTATTTTGCACCATACAAGTGTCCTTCAACTTGTTTCCTTCATGTGGCTTGCCTTTCCAAGTGGCTTATCATGAAGATTCTACTCCCTTCTACACCCTTCATCACGTGATCATCTAGCTTAAGGGGAAGGAAGACAAGTTTCCCACTTAGTTGGCATGTCTTGAAGCTTCTCCACTTTTTATCAAAATCTGTTTTAGTAAAATCCTAAGTCTAGATTCGTTAACCGTTGGATCTCCTTAAAAGTTTAAAGGTACATTACTATCCCACATATGTAACTTTTGACCGTAGGGATTGTTGAAATAATGTCTAGAGCTATCCACATGATCTACCAAAGGAGACAAGAGAAGATTTTTCTTCTCATCTTGTGTACATGTATTATGCCTTCTTCCAAGTATCTCTTTACTTGTTATGATCTTTACAAGTGGCTAATTCATGAATTTTCTCCTCCCTTCTACACCATTCTACACGTGAACTTCAAGTTCAAGGGGAAAGGAAAACAAATTATACTTCCTTGAAGGCTATATGTGTCATTTTTGATGATGAAGAAAAATCTAGTTCCAATATGATTTTATACATGGTATTTTCTAAAAAAAAAGAATTCAAGTTTTATTTGAACTCTTCTACCTAAAGATAATGTGAAATAATAGAATTTCAGAGATTTCCAAAAACTATCTTCAGTTACATTACAAATAACTCATGACCAATCTCTATAGAGTGCTATACAGATCTCAAGTACAAGACTGTCCTTATCTTAATCTTGATTGGTCCATTCTATTTCTGACCATCAAAATTACTAAACCATTTTGTTAGACCAATCTATATATCCTATAATTGAGAGAAAAATTCACAGATTTTATTTCTCATTTTTCCATATTTTTCTGATGTCTGAAGTCTTTTGAATACAATTTCAAAGTCATTGAAAAAAAAAAAAACACGTAACCCCATTGCCCGGAGGCTCCACGCTATGCGCAGGTAAGGGGGAGGGATATTGTACGCAACCTTACCTTTGCATATGCAAAGAGGCTGTTTCCGGATTCGAACCCATGACCAACAGGTCACCAAGACATAACTTTACCGCTGTGCCAGGGCTCGCCCTCACAATTTCAATGTCATTATCTTATAAAATTCATAGAAATTCTATTCTATGGTTTTCTGTCACAAAGTATTTTGATACTCTGTCATCCAAGAGTATTTCGTAATTTCATCAGGTTCTCACAAAATCTCTAATGATATCTGATCATTTCTGGCCTGAAGGGCATTATGGTAATTTCATCATTCATCCTAGGGCATAATTGTCATTTCCACCATAAAATATCTAGCCAAAATATCTAAGGGTATTCTTGTCATTTTCAAAATATGCAAGGACATTTATGTAATTTTCACCTTAAAATATCTCAGTAAAATATCTAGGGGCATTTTCGTCATTTTCACCTTAAGGGCATTTTTGTAATTTCTGATTTAAGGAAAGGGTAATATGGTCATTTCTCTTCAAACATTTCCTTAATGTCTCTAATTGATATTTCACCCAATTAATTCAAATATAGACCAGGCAAATTTCTCATAATCTAATATTTACATCAAGAATAATTCATAAAATATATATTTGCAGTTATTGAAATTTCAGGGTGTTATACATAGCCTTGAAAGTTGCATCCTCTAAAGTGGAAAAGAAAAAAGATTCAAGTGAAGAAGATGATGATGACAACATGAATCTAATTGTCAAAAAGTTCAGCAAGTTCATGAGAAGAAACAAGAACATAAAGTTTACAAAGTTCAACAACAACAACAAAAAGAGTGACAACAACAACAACACAAACTTCACTTGCTTTGAATGTGGTAAGCCTAGCCACATTAAATCTAAATGCTCTATCTTTTTGAAAAAGAAACAAGGTGAAAAGAAGACAAGGAAAGGAGGAAGCCCAAGAAAGCCTATATAGCATGGGAAGACAATAAGTCAACAACTTGTGAATCATCAAGTGAGAATGAAGAAGCAAATGTATGTTTCACTTCCACAATAAGTGAAGATGAAGAATTCTCAAGTGCTGAAACAGAGGTAAATTCTGAATTTGATCAAGTTGTTGATGCTTTCCATGAAATGCATGAAGAGACTCAAAAGCTTGCAAAATCCAATACTAGGCTAAAAGGAAATCTTAGATGGCATGTCATAAAACTTGCAGATATACAAACTGAAATTTGTAACTTGAAAGAAGAAAATGAAAAACTTGTTTCAAGCTACAAAATGAATGGATGTGTATGTGCTTCTTCTTCATCAAATGTTGACAAATACAAAGCTTTGCAAGAAGAGTTTGATGAGTTCAAAAAAAGTCAAGGTGAAAAACATGTTAGTACTTTCAGAAAATAATTACTTGTTTGATCTTTTGAAAAGGCTTTATAAAGGAAAATGTAATTTAGCTGAAATGCTAAGTGTGCAAAAATATGTTGGAGATACTTCTGGATTGGGTTATAAACATAGATCAAAATCTTTTGGAAAAACCAAGTTTGTACCTCCAAAACAGAAAAATCAAAAAGTTGTTTCAAAAGCAAAGTTTAATCACATGACTCATTTTGAAAGATCATCAAGAGCTGTAACTTGTAACTATTGCATGAAGAAAGGTCACACATCTAATAGACACTATGCTAAGAGATTCTATGTGCCAAATGGAGATTGCATTTAGGTGCCAAAGAAAAAGAAAATAGCTACCCTCTATGGACCAAACCTCAATTGGGTATCTTCCTTTGTAAATTGATTTGAATTTTGCAGGTATGTCTAAGAGCAAAGATCATCATTATGATATCTTGACAGTGGCTACTCTAGACACATGACTGGTGACATATCAATGCTCATAAACTTGACTCTTAAAGATGGAGGATCTGTCACTTATGAAGATAAAAACAAAGGAAATATAGTTGGTGAAGGAAATATAGGAGACAACTTTAAAACCAAGATCAAAAACATGTACATCCTTTCTCTTTGTAACTTGAGAGAAGCTTATCATGATCTTCCTTCAATTTACAAAGCTCTTCTTGCAATTCAGTAAGTTTAGATACATGCCATCTTAGATCACTCTTAAGCTTGTTGTTTGCTTTTGCTAGCTTTTGAGCTTCTAAATGCATCTCATGAAATGCATCTACAACATCTTCAAATTCAGAATTTACCTCAGATTCTATACTTGATGATTCATCTTGTTCATTGATGGTGGATGTAAGACATAGGTGAGCTTCTACTTCTTTTTCTGAAGAGGATTCAGAACTTGTTGATTCATTATCCTCCCAAGCAATGTAAGCCTTTCTAGGCTTCCCTTCCCTTCGAGATCTCTTTTTAACTTGTGGCTTCTTTGATAATGAGGGATAGTCTGATTTTATATGTCTTTGCTTTCCACATTTAAATCAAGTGATTGAGGAGGAGTTGTTTTTGTTGGTGTTGTCATTTCTTTTCTTTTGAAATGGTTACTTTCTGCCCTTGTTCTTCCTTAGAAACTTGGAAAACTTTCTTACAATGAGATTCATATTCTCATCATCTACTTCTTCACTTGAACTATCATCTTTTTCTATCTTTGAAGGTGCAGCTTTTAGTGCAATGCTCTTATGCTTTTTATCTTCATCTTCACCATTTGTTAGTTGAGATAATTCAAGCTCATATTCTAAAAGCTTACCAAACATAGCTGCCATAGACATTTGTGATAGATCCTTTGATTCTTTTATGGCTGTGACTTTAGGTTGCTAATCCCTTGTTAGACATTTGAGAATTTTGATATTCAGCTCTTCTACATCAAAGGTTTTTCCTAGTCCAAGCAAGTGATTCATAATGTGGGTAAATCTTGTTTGAAGCTGTGAGATGTTCTCATCTTCTCTCATCTTGAACATTTCATATTTATGAATGAGAGTGTGCTTCCTAGATCTTTTCACATCATCAGTTCCTTCACGTGTAACCTCAAGTAATTCCCACATTTTTTTGGCACTCTTGCACCTAACAATCCTGAAAAATTCATCGAAAGATAAAGCAGAAGTGATCATATTTTTTGCTTTAAAATCATATTGAACCATTTTCTTTTCTATTTCTAACATTTCATCCCATTCTTTTGGTATAGTTTTGCCATCAACAATCTTGGTTGGAATGTAAGGACCTTTCTCAATACAATTCCAAGCACCCGGGTCATTTGATTGAATAAAGATTTGCATTCTGTTCTTCCAAAAGTTGAAATGTTCCCCTTCAAATAAAGGTGGTCTGTTCAATGAGGCTCCTTCTTTGAAAGTTATTTGATTAGTATTTATTTTCAACGATTTTGAAAAGATCTTGAGCAAATTACAAGAACCAGCTCTTGATGCCAATTGAAAATACAATGAACACTTATGGAAATAACCAAGAGGGGGGTGAATTGGTTTTACCTCAGAGTTTTTAAAATTCCTTTCAAAATTGCTATAGCGGAAGACTTCCAAGAAGGATCGTATCTTTTAAAAACAATTTAGAAAATAATTTTCCTTCACCTTAACTTCGCAAATGCTTACACCTTAATCAATCAAACCACTCATGTGCTGTTACCAATCTTGTAATATGAACAAAAACTTAATACATCATGAACAATATGAAGATAAACAGAAATATTCAAACACACAAGATTTATACTGGTTCACCTCTCAACCTCGGAGGCTACATCCAGTTTCCTTTTAATCAAACCTTGATTAGAGTTATCACTATAACAAATATAATATCTTTACAAGCTTACACAGATCTCTTTTACCCTCCCTAGGTAAAATTCAAAATCTAAACCTATAGACTTTTCAAAAGATCTAGAACCAGAGATCCCCTCTCTGTTCTTCCGTCTAGAAACCTATCTAGAAAAGCTTTAAAGATTACAATTTGTTATAAGAACATACAACAACAAATACAACACAAATAACAACAATAACCAAGCTTATAGTTCAAGAAAGATATCACCTCTCATTCCTCAGTAAATTCAATAACATGAATGATCTAACCAGACTGAGAGTGTATGCACATGATCTTTCTTGATGAATTCTTTAATCAGAAAGTTTGATCACATTTGTGCTTCATGTAGAAAATGACTTCACAACATGAAAATCTCCATGACTCTTAAACCCTTTTTGATTTTCTAATCTCCCTCTTCTTTTCTGTTTTATGATCTCTTGAAAGTGATTCTCTAAGTGTTTGCACGAAACATTTTCAAAATAACTCTTTTAAAACTCAGTGCAAGCTATTATATTTATAAAAAACTGGTATAACTAACTATAATTGATTATTCCGTCAATGTAATCGATTATTTTTACTGATGTAATCGATTATTTTAACCAGATAATCGATTAAAGTGTTCATCAGGATTCTGGAAAAATGTCAAGAACAAAATAATCGATTAAGTCATCTTGTAATCGATTATTCCAAGAGACCTGTGATTCTTGATACACAAGGATAATTGATTAAATTCCCAAATAATTGATTATCACAGGAAGTGTAAAAAACCTGTCAATGCTTATTTAATCGATTACAATAATCTGGTAAGCGATTAAACCAGATGAAATAGCTTTTATGAGTTATGCAGAGACTCAAATAATCGATTATTTCGTGATATAATTGATTATCACAGAGCACGCCTATTTCAGTGTAAGGCTCATTTAATCGATTATGAATCAATGGTAATCGATTAAAATGTTCATAAGGCAATATGCAGTCCCGTTCATATGCATTTAATCAATTAAATCACAAGGGAAATCGATTAAAACAGTGCAAAACAATTTTTCTAAAAAATCTAATTGCCTTTTTGACTTAACCTCTGAATGATTATTACCATATAATTAATCATGTTCTAATGTATGTATGAATGCATGAATCAATCAAGATAAGTGAGAATTAAGAGGCTTTAACTACTTGAACCAAAGCTTGAGCAAGAATTTACAAATGCCATCAAATCATTGGGCATGTAAAATATCAAAACTTTCTTCCTTCAATCTTTTTGATTCCAAGTCTTCATCTTCTTCAGTGCTAACAGAACAAGCCTTACTTGATGAACATTGGATGCATGCCATGCATGATGAACTGAATCAATTTAAGAGAAATGAAGTTTGGGAACTTGTTCCTAGACCTTCTTCTCTCAAACATATTGGCACCAAGTGGTTTTTTTAGAAACAAACTTGATGAGAGTGGTATCATAGTCAGAAACAAAGCTAGATTGGTTGCAAAAGGTTACAACCAAGATGAAGGCATTGACTATGAGGAAACCTATGCTCCAGTAGCAAGGTTAGAAGCCATTAGATTGCTGCTTGCATATGCATGTTTAATGGAATTTAAACTATTTCAAATGGATGTTAAAGTACTTTCTTAAATGGATATATTGAGGAGGAAATCTATGTGGAGCAACCTCCCGTTTTTGCAGATTTAAAATATCCTAACCATGTTTTCAAACTGAAGAAAGCTCTTTGTGGTTTAAAACAAGCTCCAAGGTCTTGGTATGAGAGATTGAGCAAATTTCTGCTTGATCAATCTTTCATAAGAGGACTTGTTGATAAAACCTTGTTCATCAAAAGGAAAAACAATGATATCTTTTTGGTTCAAGTATATGTTGATGATATAAATTTTTGGTTTAACTAATCAATCCTTGTGCAAAGAATTTTCTATCTCTATGCAGAATGAGTTTAAGATGTCTATGATGGGAGAATTAACATTCTTTCTTGGACTTCAAGTGAAGCAAATGAAGAATGGGACATCTCTAACTCAAACCAAATACTTCCTTGAAGTGATCAAGAAGTTTGAAATGGAGAAAAGTAAGGATGCAGTAACTCCAATGGCAACATCAACCTATCTTGATTCAGATGAAAAGGGAAGAAAGTTGATGAGCCAAAATACAGAGGAATGATTGGATCCTTACTATATTTGACTGCAAGTAGATATGATATCATGTTGAGTGTGTGTTTGTGTGCAAGACATCAAGCAAATCCCAAAGAATCACACCTCAAAGCAGTCAAAAGAATCATCAAATATCTCAACTCAACACCAAGAGTTGGTCTTTGGTATCCCAAAGGTGCATTACTCAACTTAATTGGATATTCTGATTCTAACTTTTCAGGGTGCAAATTGGATAGAAAAAGTACTAGTGGAACTTGCCACCTACCTGGCAGCTCACTAATCTCATGGCAATGCAAAAACAATCTTGTGTTGCTCTATCAATTGTTAAAGCTGAGTACATCTCTGCTGAAAGTTGTTGTGCTCAAAGTCTTTGGTTGAATAAACAACTACAAGATTTTGATGTAGATTTAAAAGAAATTCCCTTGCTATGTGACAACACAAGTGCCATCAACATATCCAAGAATCCAATAATGCACTCAAGGCCCAAGAACATTGAGATAAGACATCATTTCCTCAGGGGTCACATGCAAAAGGGTAACATCAAAATTGAGTTTATTGATACATATAATCAATTGGCTGATATATTCACTAAACCCTTAGCTAGAGATAAATTTATACTCTTAGAAACATGTTAGGTATCCTATGAGTCTAACATTTGCTAGCATGCTTGTTATGTGCTTGTCTATATGAAATTGCATCCTATTTGACTAATCATCACATGAGCTTCAAAATTTGAAATATGCTGCATATTCAATGTTCTTTATGCAAAACTTACTGTAATAATCGATTAGGCATTGAAATAATTGATTAAGCGATCATTAAACAACTATTTAGAAACAAATTTATGCTTATGTAATAGATTACCTTGTCGATTTAATCAATTACTCACTGTTTAAAATGACTTCAATAAATTGGTTGCTCTGGAGTAATCGATTACGACAACGAATTAATCGATTACGCATGTTTTACAAGCTTTTTCCAGAATTATTTTGGACTAGAGTAATTGATTACGTTACGAAATAATCGATTACATATGAAGCAAAGTTTTCCAGTAAATTCAAATCTCTCTGGATTAATCGATTACGAAATATGGTATTACTGTTGTTGTTCTGATTTATATTCTCACTGTTTTAATTGATTACGCTTTGATTTAATCAATTACACCTTGTGCAGAAACACTATTTGCTTACGAATTAATCGATTACGAGATTATGAAATCAATTATCTATGGCGTTACTGCAAAATCTGCAAGATTTCATGGAAATCATAAACTGACACCAAATTCAAAATTCAAATCTTCTGCAAAATAGTTAAGCCTCTAATTACTCGAAATAGCTGTTGCAACGTTCAAAAATTGAAAAATTGAACCTCAAAACTCTATAGATACAACTTTTCACAAGAGAGAAATTCACACCTGAATTCCTTCTCTCTTCTTTGTGCTCATTGAAATTTCTGAGCTTTCTTCTTCTCTGTTTCTAGTCCAAACTCTAACCATTCCTTTTTTCCAATCCTATACACCATGTCTACTTCTAAAAGATCAAAACTGGAAAAAGAAAGGCAGGGGAATCATCTAATCCTTCTAGGAACAGAATGCATTCCTGGTTCCCTGAAGAAAAGGATAGGATGAATTATACCCAATTGAATGCCACTAAGCTGATAATGGCCCCCAAATATATGAACCTCAACTCGTTCATCGGTGAGGATTTCAATTCCCAGCCCTTCTTGAAATTCAGGGCTTGAGGAAGTTTGTTTTCTACCTTGAGCTGGTGAAGGTGTTCTACACCTGTATGAAGGCTAGTTGGATGGGGTAATTCACTCTCAAGTGAAGGGTATTCCCATTGTTATTGATGAAGAGGTGTGGGCTGGTGTTGTTGGTATTTCTCCTGTAGGTGTGAGGAGATTTGAAGAAGAGATAGGTGGGTACAACAGGATTGACACCTATAGAAGGATGCTTCAAGACCCTCAAGCTAGGCTAAAGCTAAGGCTTGGCAGTGGGAGCATGACAAGTGAAGACAAGATTCTTCACTATATCATAATATATATTTTGACTCCTAGGTCCACAAACCATGCCCAAGCTACTGATGATGACCTACAACTTGTGTATGGCATCAAAACTTCCACCCAAATCAACTGGGTGCTTGTGTTTGTTGAGACTATGCTAAAGGCATTGATCAACTATAATTTTCCTTATGTTGTGTTGATCTCTAGGTTTATTGATCATTTTAAAATTGATGTCTCTGATGAGATTGTTGACAACACAACTAATATTGTCAGCCTCATCAAAACCAAGCATCTGCAAAAGCTTGGTTTGACAAAAACACCTCAAGGGTGGTAGATGGTTGGTCAGCTGCCTCAAGCTGGAGGTGCTGAAGGAGAAGGAGGAGATGAAGAAGAGGAAGCTGAAGAAGGTCATACTCAACAACAATATTCTCCATTTGAATCTCTCATGATTCAAAAGATGAATGCCTTACTGTCTCTCCACCATGAGCATAGAGCTGAGACTAATTCATCCATGGAAGAGATGAAGTCTAGGCTTGAGAATATAGAAGCTAGGATTGTTCTTGATGAGTTTGATAAACTCATTTAGTTTCCTTATGTTTCATGCTCTGTTATGTTTTTGTTCTGTTTCTATTCATGTTTTCTTGATTAATGCATTGTACTTTCCCCTTCATTGAATAAAATTTTAGTTTCTATTTAGTATTTTCCTTGCTTATGATATGTATATTGCTACTTTTTGTCTTTAATCAGCCATATAGAGGGAGAAATAATCTGATAAATAGGGGGACAAAAATAATAGGTGTTGTGTTTTATTTTGCTCTGTTTTAACATTAGTAAATTGGAAAAATTACCTAAGTTAGGGGGAGCAAAATTTAAGAAGAAATTGATCAATGTTCATGCAAACATAATTGACACTTGACATAATTGACACTTGTTCTTGGCAATAAGCTAATTTGATTTTAGGATATCAAGAATTAGGTTCCTACCATTCATCCCTCAAAGCACTTAAAAGCTAAAATATGTTGAATTGATATTTGGCATGTTCAAAGCCAAAAAGGGGGAGATTGTTGAATATAGGAGGAGCTGGAAGAAGATCAAGCCAAAGATGAAGCTTGTTGAAGGAAGATTTTAACTTTTCACATGCCAAGACACTTGTAATGGGTTAAGTGTATGAGAGGCTAATCTTATGATCCTTGCATTGCATGAACATGACCTTTAACATGCATACATGATTTTACTAAAGCATTAAAGTTGTTCATGTCTTAAAAAGAAGTTAATTTTTCATGGTTAAGTTTTTGGAAAAACAAAATATCACTACTTTAATCGATTACACAAGGATATAATCGATTACTAGCTTCAGTTTGAATCTAGAAAAGCCATGAAGAACACTTTAATCGATTACTAGCTACTTGTAATCAATTACATAGCATAAAATGTAAATCATGATTATCTGTCTTAATCGATTACCATGATACAATAATCAATTATTCAAGTTCATTTTATATATTGATGACTGCCTTAATTGATTACCACAATCTGTAATTGATTACCTAGGCTTATTATGAAATTGTACATGCTTGCTTTAATCGATTACCACATTCTATAATCGATTACATTAGCTTATTTCAAAACTGAACATGTCTGGTTTAATCGATTACTTTGTTTGTTATAAATCCCAGATTAAGCTAAGAACATTTTAATGGATTATCTAGAAGATTAATCAATTACATATGGCAATTTAATAGATTATAATGGAGATTTAATCGATTATAGTCTGTTACAAAAGTTGATTATAAATAGAATGTGAGTTTGCCTTAAAGATATAACTCTTGACTTCGAAATTTCAAAGCATTCACAAGCCTTCTCAAAGTTAGAAAGGATTTTCTGAGCTAGATAGTTCTTGTCCACCTTTTTAAATCTTCATGGTATATTGAAAGATTTCTTGGACAAAGTTTTCAAAGAAGTTTTTGGAAAGAAAGTTCTGAAATTGATTTATGCATTTCAACTCTAATTGGTAAATCATATTCATTCATATTCATTGGATCATCAGGTTGTCTCTGTCCATTAACTCTTGTTGTAAATTCATTTTTTGAATTCTTGGCTGTTTGGAACTTTTGTAAAGGGTTATTTAAGCTTTTTCTAAAGTGGGTTTCTCTTGAGGGAAGAGTAGAGAAGGGTTCTCTATGTCTTGATCTTTAGGAATCTAATAGGGTTTTAGATTTCTGTTCTTTATCTAGGTTTGATAAAGAGTGATTGTTGTAAAGCTTATAAGAACTGAAAATTGATAATAGTGGAACTCTAATCTAGTGTTGATTAGAAGAATTGGATGTAGCTTCTCTTGAGAAGTGAACTGGTATAAATTCTTGTGTTGTTTCTATTCCTTAATCTTTTCTTGCTATCTTGATCTGTGGTTCTTAGTGATATCTACATTACTAAACAACTTCTGTTTGTAAGCAATAGTTTTCTTGGGCTGAGTGGTTTGATTGATTTGAAACATTTTTGTTTCAATTGTGATTAAGATCCTGTAACTTTAATTTTCTAAAGTTTTTAAAAGGCCAAGTTTAAACCAATTCACCCCCTCTTGGTTATTGTATGTATTCCTATTGTTTTCAACACTAAACTGTTCAATCTAGTTTACAAACTACAACCAACAAGGTGACAAAATCTAATGCATATTACATTCCCAAATATCAATCTCATTTATCACTTTTTCTCCAAGGTCATTACTTATGAATAGGGAACTAGATTTTCAAAATAAAAAAATAACATGCCAACATTATTATAAGTAGAATAAAAACTAACTTTCCTTCTTAAAGAAAAATAGTTTTTGAAGCTAACCAATGTGATATTTTGGTTATCATGACAAGTTTGCAAAGTCAAACAACTTAATTAAGGACAACTTGATTAGTCAACACATCATCAATCTCTAGATTTGCAGGTGTTGATTTAAGAGAGGAATAACTTGAAGAATGAACATTGGATCAAGCTTGGTTTTGTGCTTTCAACATGCTTTGAAGCCTTGGTGATCAATTTGTGATTAATGTAAAAGGAAGAAATATTTTATGATGATCCATGTGCATAGCATTCATATCACTCATTTAGTTAATCAAATTGAGTTTTAATATATACAAGCATTTGGTAAATTAGGCAATGTAATCGATTACGTATCGGATTAATCGATTATTTTAGCTATAATTTCATATAAACTGATATAATGAATACTTTAATTGATTACCAATAATTAGTAATCGATTACATAGGCTAAATAGGAAATATCATCTCTCTGTCTTAATCGATTACCACAGATAGTAATCGATCACAGTATATGCCTATGATTAACATGTTATGCTGCATTAATCGATTACCAAATGTAGTAACCGATTACAAAGTACAAATTGTTTTATGAAGCCTTCTGACTTAATCGATTACCAAAATCCGTAATCGATTACATAGTGTATTTCAAAAATAGGAGCTTGTTGTCTGTAAGGACCCTCATTCTTGGTACCTAACCCCGCGCGATAGTGCGGGGATTCAACGAAGAAAAAACTGAGTTTGGGGTGTGGCGCTGATCGCGCCACGTTTCTTTGTTGTGGCCAGAGGTTCGGCCAGTTCACGCTAAGGGCGTGGCCTTGGCGCTGATGGCGTGGAGTGGTCGAGAGGTTGGCGCGGATAGCGCCAAGGACCGCGCGGGTCGCGCCATAAAGTGCCTGGATAGTTATTTTGATGCGGCCTACTCACGCTATTAGCGTGAGTTATGGCGCTATTAGCGTGAAAAGGCCGAGAAGTATGGCGCGGATGGCGCCAGTTTGGCGCGGGTAGCACCACTGGTCTCGAAAAGTTCACGCGGTTAGCGCGGGATTTGGCGCTGGTAGCGCTGGATGTCGGGCAGGTCGAGTATATATAGGCCAAAATGCGAAAGATGAAGGAAAATCAGCCTTTCTTCTTCCTCTTGCCTCTAAACCTCCATTGATGAGTTCCCAAGCTCCCTAGGACCTTGTTTTGAGCCCTAAACACTTTCTGAGACTTATAATCTTGATTGAACTGATTGAAGAGCTTTAATCCTTCATCCTTTTTCTTGAAAACCCCATTGTGAGTGATGTAACACCCCAACTAATTATCTGTATATTAATTTCGTAATCAGTATTTCGAATTAATTTCGTAGTTAGTATTTCGAATTAATCAGTAAAATACATGTTTAAAGGAAATTGTAGGAGGAAATTAGAAATGTGGACAGAATAAATAGTGATAACACATTTCTATAAAATGGGAATTACAAAATACCCTTGGGGTCAAA
>PYAF01003611.1:202971-213767 GCA_007407185.1 Glycine tomentella
TAATCCCTAATCCCTTAGTGAATTAACCCTTTAACCTGAATCGAAAACCTAATTCCTTAGTGAAGTCTATCAAGTTAAGCATTTAAAAGACCATATTATAAGTTCTGCAGTCACGCATCCCTATCCCTAGGTAATGAATAACTATTACTTTACTAAGGTCAGAAATTAGAATCCCAACGTCCCCATTGCGAATCCTAACTCTCAATACCTAAATAGAATGGCCAATTCTAATTAAGAATAAAACAATGAAGAATAGAGTAAAATAAAACAATCAAGAAATTCTCATTCAATATCAGTTAAGTTACAGAGGAGTTCACATCAGTTCATGACCTTCCCACAATACAAAGTTTAGCCCGACATAGGCCTCAAGAACACCAAAGCTGTTGAATAATACATGATTCTGCTGTGGAAACCCTAGCTTTGATCCTTGATTCCAGAGGTTTAGAGTGATATTCAGTGATTCCTAAGCTACTCCAAGGTATTCCAATGTTCCTATTCAGTCCCAGAGGCTTTGTATTTATAGAATGATTTAATTAAAGTAACAAAGCCTAAAACAGTGCCAAATTTCGAAATTTAGATAATTTAATTCAGGAAAGAAATCAATTCCACGCTGATGGCGCCAGGTCCCACGCTGATCACGCGGGGCTTTCGAAATGATGGCGCTAATAGCGTGGTATTTCACGCTAATCGTGTGAAGTCCATGCAAGTATTGCTTGATGCTGAGCTTCTGGCGCGATTCGCGCTGTTCCTGGCGCTGTTGGCACGGTTCTTGCGGCCTAGTCACGCTAATGGCGTGAACCTCCACGCTGATAGCATGGAGTCTTCGAAACTGGGGCCTTCAATTTTTCCTCTGGCGCGACTCGCGCGGATCTTGCACGATCCGCGCGAGATCTTGAATCTTGTTTTCTTCCTTCTTTTGCTTTGAACTTCCTCTTTTTAGACCTGAAATGCACAATTGGTAATGAATTAGTTTAAAAACAAATATAATAATAAACTAACTAATTCTATTCTAATTCCTAACTATTTATCTAAATTATAACCTAAAACTAGCCTAAAACTAAGATGTGTTTGCAACACATCAGAGAACAAACTGAAATGAACTATACTGAAATTTCATCAAATTTAAGAAAATAGATTTAACCTAGACATATTAATCTACTATAAAAAATGACTCTTTCCAAACTGTCCAAATGGACAATTCAAGATTCGATACAACGATCATTCCAAAATGTCCGAAGAATCATTGTATTAAATCTCAAACGGAAAACTAAAGTTCACTCATAATGAACATAATTTGTATATAAAACAATAGTCATTAATCACATAATACAAGTTATAAAAGCATTCGTAACAAAAAAAGCCTGAAAAAAGTATGAAAGACATTCATACTTGTGATGATGGTCACTAGAAATCTCCAACAATGAATGTCGTGATGACGATGAAAACAGGAAAAGGAAAAGTGCCTACAAATAGGGAGACTATAATCATAGAATTGAAAAAGTATGAGGACGAAAATTACATTTTAAAATTAAAAATTAGTATGCTGGCATGAGAAAAGCTTAATCATTAATAATGAAAATTCAATTAACAAGTATCCTAAAATTAATGTTGAGAGACAAAGAGTTGAAGAAGAACATGTATCCTAATACTTTGGCATGAGGAAAGTGTGACTAGTAAGCCTACTCCCCAATTCAATCCCAGAGCTGTTTGCCGTCAGCTATGGGAGTGGGGAGAGATAGAGGATGCTATGTTTATTAGTGGTATCATATTGTCATATTAATTATATATTTAGTTTTGAATCTCATCTAACAAACCATTTCATTTCATTTCTAACTGTGTTTGTGTTTGGTTTTCATGCTTCAACTTTTCTCAACGACGAGCTTGTTTTTTAATTTGTTAATTTGTTTTCCTAATGTTTATAATATATTTGGTCACTATCTGTCTCGTTCATGTTGCTATAGAACTAATTTCATAGATGAAAAAACACTTGATGAATAATACTAGTGTGGAGGTCTAAGATATACTAATAGTTAATTAAATGTGTGACATAATAAATTTACTCCTGGTTAATGCTTTGTTAATGTATTATTCCCCTCTAATTTTATCTGCTTGTCCATAACGTAACCATTTCGGGTCTTTCAAGATTAGGTTTCATGTTTTTATAGTTAGCTAATATGCATTGGGCCCTTGGGTCTGTGAAAACGGTGGCTTGGGGTATTTATTTAAATTGGATCAAGCTATTTTGGGTCGTTTTTAACTTTGCAGAATTGTTTTTATAATTTATTGTCATACTTTCTTAGTTACTGTAATTAAAATAATAACTTAGACCTATTTGTCATGATTAAAACAATGGTTTAAACTTTTCTATTTTACTCGGACATATGAAGTATAAACAATGTACATAGAGATATAAATGTAAATATAAAAATAGTAATTTCTTCCATCTCAACATAAAAAGAAGAAAAAAAGTCACCAATATTTTAAAACTTGTATCCCGTGGATTTGAATTTGTGAAAAAAACAACAACAAAGCATTTTGATTTTTTCCCTTTCGAGAAGCACATGATTACTGCCATATATTACAAGAGAAAAGGTATAGTAATGCATTAAAAGGTGGTTACATAGCAAGAGTGAAATCCATATCAAATGTATTCCTGATAGTGCAGCGAGCAGTCAAATAATTTTGGAAATCAAAATAGCTCCAAGAAGGCATTACAATATTTTGTCCAAATATTGTTTCAAACAGGAAAAGGAAAAGTTTGGAGTTTTTCTTCTGTTCTGAGGGGTGAAACTGTGTTGAAAAGAGGTGCAAGAGTTGTCGATGGTGTTGTGATAAGTTTGGTTTTGGGACCTTTTTGTGATCTTTCACGTTTCTCTAGTTTATACATTTCTAGCTATTTCAAAAAAAAAATATTACATGATTCAAAGTAACAAAACAATCACCCTAACACCACCACCACCCTTCATCGTGTCATATAATAAAGCATTTATCCTATGATTGTTTTTCATATAAAGCAAGGGATTTCAAGAGAAGGAATGTCAACCTTTCATAACCTCGTCGTTGTCACGAAGAGTTGTGAGTGAGACCGAGTGCAAGAGTAAGAGTGAGATTGACACCGAGAGAGGGACCATGAGTGACAGTGTCGATAGTGAGCTCGGAGCTCGGATTGACACCAAAAGCGATAGTGAGAGCGAGACCAGGAGTTTCAGCGCTGCGAGAGTGAGAGTGATAAAGAGTTTGGGCGCCAAACCATTTTTATAAAAGATCCAGCAACATCGATTTTTAAAACATTTTTGTAAATACCATAAAAATCTTTTATGCTTAACTGGTTAGCATGAAGTTGAGAAATTTTCAATCTTGCGTTGATGGGGTAGTAAGTCCTAATGAAATGAAGGCAGTAAAACCTACAAATTATTGGAACTCAAGATCTGAACTTTTGTCTAAAATTCATTAGCTATAGTTAAGAGATAAAAAAAAAAGTCTGGAAAATAGTTGAGTTAGTATATTTTAACCCAGATCTATCTTTTACAAACCAGAAGGAAGTTATTTTCGCAAATATGATTTTGTCATCAGGACAGTCGAAACTAATATTCGTCTTAAATCCAAGTTTGATGAAATCAGACTCCTTTCAAACAATTTGATAAGGACGCATAAACAAAAATATAGTTTCTTACACATTGGATGTGTACAGGTTGCTACTAAACCTTTAGGTATAGAATGATTGAATACCTCAACTCTCTTATGCCTAAGAGACTCCTGTCACAATCAGTTCACAGACTCCATTCTAGGCATCGTAGAAAAACTAGCCTTAGTAATAGACCAATCTATTTCAATTGTGATGTATGTCTGTGATGTAGCTCTGATGTATAGCTGAACCCATAGCCATTAGTTTTCCCAAATCTACCTTGCAATGAAACTCAATCTTCAAGCAAACTTCAAGAACTCTAACTTCTTCACTTTCATAAGAATTTGGGGCTATTTTTAAGCTTTTTAATTCAGCAATGGAAGATGAAAGAGAGGTAAGGGATGAACATGGAACCATGGAAAAGCTTTCCAATAAGCCTAGGAAGAATCACCACAATAGCATTGAGAAACCACTGATAAGACTCAAGAAGTTTTTACACAAGAACAAGAGAGAAACTCTCACAACAATTTCTAGAATTGTATTAATGAACCAAAGTTAGTTACATTCAGTTTTTGGGTAGCTTATATAGCCCACGAAATTACAAGCTTAGTTTCACTAAACGTAAGTAAAATGCAAATTGAAATGAAGCCCAAATGAAGCTTGAAGTGACAGCTTCTCCTGAAGTGACTCTTGGATGTCCCAACCCGCGCAGGTGCAGTTTATGCTGAAGTAATCGATTAATTCGTCCTTGTAATCAATTAAAACAGGTTTTACACTTAAGTAATTGATTTCAGCTATCTATTAATCGATTACTGGTAATCTATTATAGACAAATGTAATCTATTACAACATAGAGAAACTATTTTACAAAGTGCCTTGGTAATCGATTACAAATAGCTGGTAATTGATTACCACAGACTGTTTTGTGTCTTTTCTAAGCTGGTGTGCTTCTTCATGCTTGCCCAAGTTAGCTTGGATGTGGTCTTGAAGTGCTTGAGTCCTAGCTCTTATCATTGGTCCTTTAAACCTCACCAAAGGAAGTGCTACAAGCTCTCCTTCTAGACCTTTAACTTGCCATTGATCTCCATCATCCCCTCCTTCTTGAAAAGAACTTGTCCTCAAGTTTGCTTCCTCACTTGTACCTACATCATACAAAGAAAGATCACAAACATTGAAAGTATTACTCACACCATACCCACTAGGAAATTCAAGTTTATAAGCATTGTTGTTGATCCTCTCCAAAATCTTGAAAGGTCCATCTCCTCTTTGTTGGAGCTTGGATTTCCTTTCATGAGGAAATCTATCCTTCCCCAAATGAAGCCACACCAAAACTCTCTCATTAAAGATCACTTGCTTTTTGTGCTTATTCGCTTGCTTTGCATATTGTTCCATTTTCTTCTCCACGCGTGCTTTCACTTGTTCATACATTTTCCTAACATAAGAAGCTTTAGACAAAACATCATGATTAATCATAGAAGAAGTGTTAGGTAAAGGCAATAAATCAAGAGGAGTTAATGGATTAAAGCCATAAACAATTTCAAAAGGAGACAAGGAAGTAGTCTTGTGAACTACTATATGTAAGAAAACTCAATGTGAGGTAGACACTCCTCCCAAGTTCTCAAATTACCCTTGATGTAGAATCTAAGGAGTTGACCCAAGTTCCTATTCACCACCTCGGTTTGACCATACGTTTGTGGGTGACAAATTGAGCGTTTTTAGTTTAATATTTTTCTATTCTTCTTAGCTTATTTGACTTCTCTTGGACTTTTATTTTCTCATTCTAATTCAGTTTTTGTCTTAGGAAAGCAAGTGGGCTTAATTGCTAATTGTTGCTTATTTTTTGGATTTTATGCTCACTTGACCTATCTTCCTTGTACAGGACCTACAAAGCTCTATAGAACTCCAAATGGAGCATATGAGTAGTCCTTGGAAAGATAAGAAAAAGATATACAAGTTTCTCAGAGATAAGCCGAGGCCAATTCTTTCATTTGGAGGTTCATTTTAAGCTTTGAAATCAGAATCACTGCACTTGAATTTTGGGCTGCGAGTTGAATTTTTATTGGCGTAAATAACACAATTAATTAGAATAGATGGATCTATTCATGGTCCATTCTTTCCTTCTGACTTAGTCACTATATGCTAGTTAAATTAGTTAGTGAACATTACACTACATTTTAGCAAAAATAGAATTTACATTTTCCTTTTTAAGTTTTCAGAATTAAAACCCTTTCTCTTATTTTCTCTCAACTGTTCTTCATTTTCATTTTCTGTTCTTCCATTTTTGTGCACCAATTTCATGGGGCTTTCATTGATGATCATCATGGGAGGCTAAACAGACAATCAATCCAAGGATCTAGCCCAAGTAAGGAGAATTTGAGTTCTGGTTTGGTATTTCAAATTTTGTGTGAATGTTCACTTTCTTCTTCAATCCTCTATTCAATTTTCATGATTATGAATGTGTTTTAGGATTGAAAGTGTAACACCCTGACATTTCAATAATTGCAAATGTATGTTGTATGAGTTATTCTTGTGCAATTATTGATGTGAGCGTTAGGTTATGTGAAATTTGATTGGTTTATATTTAAAGTATTTGTGTGAAATATCAATTAGAGACATTACAAAAAATAGTTGAAGAGAAATGACCATATCACCCTTCCCTTGAAGCAGAAATTACAGAAATGCCCTTAAGGTGAAAATTATACAAATACCCTTGGATATTTTGGAAATTACAATCATACCCCTAGGGTGAATGACAAATTACCATAGTACCCTTGAGGCTAGAATTACCAAGACACCCTTAGATATTTTGTAAAAACTTGATGAAATTACAGAATACCCTTGAATGACAAATCACCAAAATACTTTGTGACAGAAAACCTCAAAATAGAATTTCTTTGAAATTATAAGGTAATAACTTTGAAACTTTATTCAAGAGAATTCAAGCAGCAGAAAAATATAGAAAAATGATAAATAGAATCTGTGGAATTTTTTCTTAATTGTAGGATGTACAGACTTATTTAATAAAATGGTTTAGTAAGTTTGATGGTCAAAAGTAGAACGGACCAATCAGAATAAAGATAAGAGCAGTCTTGTATGTAAGGCCTGCGTAGCACTCTGTATCGGCTGTTTGTGAGTTATTTGTATTGTAACTGAAGCCAGTATCAAGGATGCGCTTTATGTTAAAGGGCTGAAACACAATTTACTAAGCATTAGTCAATTGTGTGACAAAGGTTTTAAAGTCACCTTCAACAATGAGACTTGCTTGATACATGAAGGTAAGAATGACAAAGTTGTACACATTGGTAAAAGGAAGGGTAATATCTATGTTTTGTCCATTGACCATGCATTCATACATAAAACTGATTGCTTGATGAGTAAAGTGAATGAAACATGGCTATGACATAGAAGAACATCTCACATAAACATGCACCGTCTCAAAAAGTTAGTTAGGAAAGACTTAGTAATTGGTCTACCTAAGCTTAAGTTTGAGAAGGAAAAAATTTGTGAAGCATGTCAAAGAGGGAAGCAAACTAAAAATTCTTTTCAAAGTAAGAATATGATTTCTACTTCTAGACCTCTTGAATTGCTTCACATGGACTTATTTGGTCCTTCAAGAACCATGAGCTTAGGAGCAAATTATTATGGACTTGTCATAGTAGATGATTACTCTAGATACACTTGGACATTATTCATAAGATCCAAAAGCCAAGCAATCTCAGCTTTTAAGAAACTAGCCAAGTTAATTCAAAATGAAAATGGGTGTAATATTGTTTCAATTAGGAGTGACCATGGTGGTGAATTCCAAAATGAACTCTTTGAAAAGTTTTGTGAAGATTATGGAATTAATCACAATTTTTCAGCTCAAAAAACACCACAACAAAATGGTGTTGTGGAGAGGAAAAACAAATCACTTGAAGAAGGAGCAAGGACTCTTCTAAATGAAACAAAATTACCTAAGAATTTTTGGGCAGATGCTGTGAGCACTGTTTGTTATACCCTAAATAGAATTCTCATAAGGCCTATTTTGAAGAAAACTCCTTATGAAATCTATAAAAGGAGGAAACCAAACATCTCTCACTTTAAGGCAATTGGCTGTAAATGCTTTGTTTAAACAATGGCAAAGATAACCTTGGCAAGTTTGACTCAAAAGCTGATGAGGCCATCTTTGTTGGATATTCCTTGCAAAGTAAGGCTTATAGGATCTTCAACAAGAAGCAGCCACACCTAAACACAAAGATTGGAGAACTACAAGAGACCTATCATTGGACAACATAATTGGTGATGTGTTTAAGGGAGTATCAACTATATCTTCTTTAAGAAATCTTTGTTGCACTATGGCTTTTGTATCACAAATTGAACCTAATAACATTGAACAAGCCTTATTAGATGAACATTGGTTGATTGCTATGCATGAGGAATTAAATTAGTTTAAAAGGAACAATGTTTGGGAACTAGTATCTAGACCTTCCACTCACACACCTATTGGCACTAAGTGGGTATTTAGGAACAAGCTGGATGAAAGTGGCATCATAATTAGAAACAAAGCTAGATTGGTTGCAAAGGGTTACAACCAAGAGGAAGACATTGATTATGATGAAACTTATGCTCCAGTTGCTAGACTAGAGGCCGTAAGATTACTCCTTGCATATGCATGTATGTTGAACTTTAGATTGTTTCAAATGGATGTGAAAAGTGGATTTCTTAATGGTTATATTGATGAGGAAATATATGTTGACCAACCTCCTGGTTTTGTACATCATCAATATCCTAATCATGTGTACAGATTGAGAAAAGCATTGTATGGATTGAAACAAGCTCCAAGGTCTTGGTATGAGAGGTTGAGCAAGTTCTTGCTTGATCAATCATTCACAAGAGGAAAAGTAGACAAAACCTTATTCATCAAAAGGAGAAACAAAGATATACTTTTGGTACAAATCTATGTTGATGATATCATTTTTGGTTCCACTAATCATTCTTTGTGTAAAGAATTTTCAGCCAGCATGCAGAATTAGTTTGAAATGTCTATGATAGGAGAGCTTACATTCTTCCTTGGACTTCAAGTTAAACAAATGAAGAATGGAACCTTCCTAAGCCAATCAAAGTATTGTATGGAAAATTGTAAGGCTGCAGCAACTCCTACGGGAACTTCCACCTACCTAGATTCAGATGAAAGAGGAAAAAGTGTAGATGAGTCAAAGTATAGAGGAATGATAGGATCATTGCTTTATCTCACAGCAAGTAGACCTGACATTATGTTAATTGTTTGCTTATGTGCTAGATATCAAGCTAATCCTAAAGTGTCTCATCAAACAGCAGTGCAAAGGATCTTCAAGTACCTAAAGTTTACACCAAAAGTGGGACTTTGGTATCCAAAAGGTACAACAATCAATTTAATTGGTTACTCTGACTTTGATTTTGCAGGATGCAAATTGGATAGAAAGAGCACAAGTGGTACTTGTCATTTATTGGGAAGCTCTTTATTTTCTTGGCATTGCAAAAAGTAATCTTGTGTAGCCTTGTTAACAGCTGAAGCTGAGTACACATCAGCTGGAAGTTGTTGTGCTCAAAGTTTATGGTTGAAGCAACAACTCCAAGATTTTGGTGTAAAACTTCAACAAATTCCACTTCTATGTGACAATAAAAGTGTTACAATATTTCCAAGAATACAATCATGCATTCCAGAACAAAGCATATAGAGATAAGACATCACTTCATCAGAGATCATGTGCAAAAAGGTAACATTAAGATTGAGTTTGTTGATAGTAAAAACCAATTGGCTGATATTTTCACTAAACCTTTGGATAGGGATAGATTCCTTACTTTAAGAAATATGCTTGGAACATTGGATGAATCTAGTACATGTTGAGTGACATTTCTATGTTTACTTACTATGTTTATGAATGGCTTAGACATTGCATGATAGAAAGTAACTCAAATTGGAATAAAAATACATGTTGGTTGCTGCATAAAGTCTGAAATTTAGAATTCTAGCTGATATAATCGATTACCATTTAACTATAATCGATTATTTTCTCATTTGATGCTTCTAAAATAAAAGTCGAAGCTGTTGTAATCGATTAAGCCATCAAAATAATCGATTTTTCAAAACTCGAGTTTCTAAGAAGTTCTTTTCCTTTTTAAATCCTTAAATTCGTGTCCTTCTGTTACAAAATGTCTTCTTCAAAAAGAATTAAAACCTCAAAAAGGAAAGCACAAGCCCAATCCTCTAATCAAGCTGTGAGTAGACTTGATCATTGGTTTACAAATGAAGCTGATAAGATGAACTATCTTCAGTTCAATGCAACAAAGCTTCTCTGCCCTCCAAAATTCTTAAGCTTAGCATGGTTTACTGGAGAGGGATTTCAGTTTCCACAAATGTTAGAGCAACAAGGCCTAACCAAATTTGTTGAAATGAAAGCACCTTTTACCCTGATTTGGTAAAAGTTTTCTACACTTGTTCCAAGATTTCTATGCATGGAACAATCCTTACTCAAGTCAATGGAGTAGCTATGGAGATCACACCTGAAATCTGGAATGAAGTAGCTTGAATCTCCTTTGATGGAGAAAGGATATTTGAAGAAGAAGCTGAAGGTTATAACAAGATGGAGACATACAGAGGCATGCTCATTAATCCTCACATGAACTTAAAGATGAGATTAAGTACTGGACCTATGACTCATGAGGATAGGCTCATGCATTATATCATCACCTACATCCTTACTCCAAGGTCAGCCAATCATGCACAAGCTACTGATGATGATCTTCAAATTGTCTATGGATTGAAGGATGGAATCAAGCTGAACTGGATTCTCATTTTTCAAGAAATTATGCAAAAATCGAAAAGATTGGTAAACTACCCTTTTCCTTATGCTGTTTTGGTTTCAAGATTAATTGATTACTTTCAAGTGGATGTTTCAAATGAAGTCATGGATCATACCAACTCTAGCAACAGCCAACTTAAGGAGAAACACCGTAACGCCCCAATTTCTAATCAGGGTCATTACCAAACATCAATCGCAAACAAGCATATAATCAGAGTTTAAGCAGTTTGGAAGCATAACTATATGAGTGACATCATCAAATGTCCTCTACATACACTGTACATATCATATGGTGAATATACATACATCTCTGTTTTATACAAAACTATACAAATATCCCCTCAGGGTAC
>PYAF01003611.1:238165-248858 GCA_007407185.1 Glycine tomentella
ATAATTAACTTGAATCTAATCTAGTAATAAAGTGACTAAGTAACCTAATTATTTATACTTTGTGGCCATGTATACTTACTTCACTAAGGGTGTGTGTTCCTTGGTGTTGTTGTGTGTTAGTTTATTACTTGCTTGTTGTTGAACTATGGTTGAATTAAAGTTTGTATGTTATATTGTTAAAGATGTCTATTGAAAGTTTGTGTTATGTATGTGATATATATATATATATATATATATATGATTCAAGATTTATGTTATACTTCCTTGAGATTGTTTCCTTAAAGAAATGATGCACTTATATCTTTTATATTGAATTGATCATGATGAGTGAATAAAAGTTGTGGTGACACATTATGAGAATTTGAGAAATAAAGTAATGGTAAAGAGTAACTGAAAATAAAAGGAAAACCATTACATACTTCATTTGCATTTTCCCCTCAGAGTGGAGGGAGGTTTCACTAGAGTGGGTGAAACTATTCTGATTGTGGTACCCTTTAACCCCTCAGAGTGGAGGGAGGTTTCACTAGAGTGGGTGAAACTGTCTTGATTATGGTACCCTGTGGTGATAATCTGAGATCTCAGTCATGCATCATTTAACAAAGAAATCTTGCATCATGCATTATGTATTTGTTTTATGATTATTATGTTGTTTCTGTTGTTTATCTAACCATGTTTATCAAATACTTACCCTAGTTCTGTGTCTGTGGTTGACACCTGTGATGACCCCAATTTATTTGGGCGAGCAGAGAAACAGTGGAGCGTAAGCTGTGAAGAGTTTTGAAGAAAGAATAATGAAGATGTGTTGATGATTTGTACTAAATTTGAATTGTTTGTATTTTACATTGGTTGTATTTGGGACTGTCTAATGAACTATGCTTTGGACTGTATTGATGGACTGTATTTTATTATTATAATTAAACTGTGCAGAGAGAGAGAATTCGTTTATGATATCAACGACTAGCAACAATTGCAAGCAAAGCGAAAAACTTTTATAAAATTTATAACTAAGATCATTTTAATACAAAGTGGACACGAGTTTTTAATTAAAATCAATCAAGCACGAGAGAGTAAAAGAGAGGCGTTACACACTGACCAAGAATGCATTTTATTTGTCATAGTGGGGTTTTGTTGTTTTTGGAATCGGATGGCACTAAACTGGCGAACAAGCTCGAGTTCAATCCTCGATTTTAACAACATAACAAATGGGGACTTTGTCCTCTATAGAAGTAAATAACACAAGAAAAGGGGTTGAATTGTATTTTTAGAAAATATAGTTACTTTTTATTAAGACTATAAAACACTTTTATTGTCTGATGATAAATACAAAGAGTTAGACTAAGACAAACAAATTTCTTTAAAAGATCTAAAACAAATTCAACGCCCTTTGTCAATTAAATAGGAAAGCACATGAGGAAATTATACAGGTTCATCTCAATCACAAGACTACGTTAAGTTCTTGGCAACAACTAAGTTTCCACTAACTTACCAAAGTTAGAAGTATTGTTGACTACAACTTTTGACTCTTACACTTACAAGATTTACCCCAAGATTGACTTAAAAACCAATATTCTTTGTCTTTTCAAGCCACTGTTGGCTCTAAACAAATCAACAAGATTTGTTGGAATTTTGCTCATTGACTAAAGTATGATCGTCTAACAGACGAATATTACTTAAAACTTTTAGTCTTTTCTTTCAAGATATACAAGGCGTTTCGAGAGCTTTTATATCTTTACAAGAATTTCACAGAAAGCTTTACAAGAAAGAATGAAAACAATTATTCACGTAGATGATTCGTCTCTTGTTTCTTTAAATTTTCTTCTATATATAACCTTCATCTCTAAGTATTTGTTGTCTCTCAATGGTTGGATTCTTCACTTCGTTCTCCATCTGAGGTCTTCAGTCTGTTGAAGCAATTAATGCTTGCATTAAATGCATGTCCCTTTATTCATGCAAATTCCATGTTCATAGGATAACGTGTCTTGTACTCTAGTAGGGAAGTCACTTCTTTCATTTGGGTAGGTCTACAACACCAGAGGGCGCCTTTTCATGAGGATCAATGTCTTTGAGATGATGGACTTCTTTTATTCTTCATAGGATTTTGGAAAATCTTAGGAGAATGTTTTATGCATGAGAGAATCTCAAACATAGAATAATAAATGAAGATCTTAAATACACTACTTAAATGCTATATTAGATATTCTTATGAGTGCATCGTCTAAAATTTTTAGACGCAAACAAAGATAGATCATGATCTTGATCTGATAGCATATTAAATACAACTTTTTTCATTTGTATTTATTTGCATCCATTCAAAACAATTAGGATTATTAATTCATCTTTAAGACATAAATATCTTTTGACTTAACATCCTCTCACCCCTCGCAATGTGAAAACCACAAACCAACCTTTGCTTTAAGATCATTAGCATCTTCACAGTCGAAACACCCCAAATGACTTCTTCCATCTTGTACTTGTCCTATCTCACCATGCACTCACATTTCCATGCATGTATCTCAATATTGTGCTAATGTTACTAGAACAAAGTTCTAGTCAACACAGGAATTCATGCCCAAGCCCCTATGGACTACCATATATCAAGCAATAATTACACACTATGGTTGACAATCAACCGTATCACACAAATAACCACATGCAATTTCAATGACCAAGGTCACACCTCCTGGTCTCTAATTAAAATAATGCACACACCAATTATAATTGCCCTAGATTCACATTCCCTGGTTCTTTCAATTCAAATAAAATAGATCATTACATATCATTCATCAAGCAACTTTCAACAAGCCAACACTTGGTCAAGTTTAGTAAATTATCACAAAGCATACTCAAAGTACCAATACCCTAGGTCTTAGAAAAACAAAACAGAAAAAGGGCATAATAGAAATTGGCTATTGATTTTTAACATATAAAATTTTTATATAGCATTGAAGATGATTTTCTCAGCTTTCTAACGAGGTATCCCAACTTATTAGCAAAAATCTACAAAAAGAAATCTCATAAATCTCACAAGGCAACAAGATAGAGATGTATCTAGTTTTGACACAATTCAAGTAATGTGTAATTTTCTCCCTCTCCCCAACTCTAAATTGAATAGTAGTTTTTCCAATTTAAAACTAACAAAAATATGTTTTCAACAAGGTAAATTTTTTTTCAAAATTTTTTATCTACCATTCCTAGTAAATTTTTGTTTCAAGCCCTTTCCCCAAACTTCAAAATTAGTCCTTTCGCTTCGAGCAACCATTCTGTGCTATCTTGCCTTTTAAATTTTGAAGGTAACCTCTATGGTTTTTCTAGTTTACATGGTTGAAAAGAGTTTTCTCTTTAGTTTAAGAAACTATAAACACCATTTCAAGATGATCACCACACACATGCAAAATTAAGAAAAACCTCCCTCTTCTAGACTCAAATTGCACAACAAAACAATCCTCTTGCACGTAATGGATAAGTTTTAAGTTGGTCTCATCTCCTGAGGGCTCCAGCAGAGAAGTTGTTGAATTTTTGTCTAGTTTAAAACAAGACCAATGTCATAAAAAATCAACGAGTAGATTTTGAGATATGATCAAAACATTAAACTGGTCCCTAAAACCTTAAAATCCAGTAAGCCTCACCATTATTATGGCTCACGCTTTTACCCTCAAAACTTGTTTAAAAATTTGATAAAAGTTAGGCATGGTATCCTTTTTATCTAGAGCCCTCCCAAAGAAAATTTGAGTAAATAAATGAAGAGAAATGGCATATGTGTCAAGCACATCCAGCAACACAGCAAGCAAAACAATTTCAAAAAACTCATTCTCACACAATCAAAGTCACATGTAATGGAAGAAATGGAACCATATAAGCACAAAATCCAGTTTTCTATGGCTGGACCTCCAAGGTCTGCCATGGTTTGAGTCCACAAAAAATGCTCCCCTTACCTAGGTTTTGTCTCAAAGAAGAATGAAGTGATGAAGTGACGAAGCATGGTGCTAGCAAGTGTTGAAAAACAATCTTTCTTCCTTCCTTCTCCTCCTCCACAACCTTTTCTCTTTCTCTCTCAATGTCTTTCTTTTCTTCTCCTTTGTTGCTTAATGGTGTATGGAATTGAATGTTGAGAGATGTTTTTGGGGTGGGTTAGGGATGTGTGGAATTGAATGTTGAGAGATGTGTGGAATTGAATGTTGAGAGATGTTTTGGACGTGTATGGAAAATTAGGATTTGTTTAGTGTATTACATGTGTCCTTAATTAGGTTAGTGCACTTAGGGGTAGCTGTTTAGCTTAGAGTTAATTCGGGTTTTGGTGTCCTATTAGGTGTCTCTTAATTAGAGTGCTTAGGATTTAGGTGTCACTCTAATGAGGGTTTAATTTACATAGTGAAATTTTACACTAGGTAGTCATAACACGATGCAATTACATTTTATTGACTACTAAAATAAAATATAGATGAGTTAATTAATTAAATTTCATCTGCAAAAAATTTATTTATAGATAAATTACATCTATGTAAGTTATTTATAGATGCAAACCAATTAAATTAATTCTCACACATAAATCATATACAAATACACACTACAAATAACTTAGACAATTAACACAAAAAGTAATTATAATTAATTACTAAAAAAGAAATGATATATATATATATATATATATAATTGAGTTGTTAAATTTTAGGGTTTTACTACTATTGCACCCTTTTATTAATTTCATCCCAAAAATTTAACTAACCTGAGAAAATATGTGGATGAGAATCCCTGATCTTATCCTCCAACTCCCATGTTGCATCCCCTTTGTCGACATCACTCCACAAGACTTTCACTAACATACTACTTTTACCCGTTAACTGTTTCACCTTCGAATCACAAATTCACAAGGGAGTCACAACATAGGTAAAATTATCTCTCATTTGTATTTGATTCGGTTCAATCACAAGAGAAAGATCAGGGTGATATTGTCTGAGTTAAGACACATGAAAGATAGGATGTAGATTTGACAAATCTGGAGGTAAAGCAATGTGATAGGCTACAGGCCAATCATTTTTAAGAATTTGGTAAGGACCAATAAATTTTGGAAAAAGCTTTTGAGAATGTAGAGCCCTTCCCACTTTGGTGATGGGAGTAACCTTTAAGAACACTTAATCTCTAACTTGAAACTTAAGAGGTTTCCTCCATTTGTCATGATAACTATTTTTCCTATCATGTGTGACCTTAATCTTTTCCCTAATTGCTCTCACTTGTTCTATGGTTCTTTGTAACATCTTGGGTCCTATCTGAAGTAACTGAAACACACTAGAAGGGGGGTTGAATAGTGTGAAGAATAAAAACTTAGTTTTTCAAAAACTATTAAAAGTTTTTCTTAAACAAATATCAATGGAAGAAGGGTTTCATCTAAGGGGTTCAAAATTACTTTGTGCTTAGAAAACCAGTTCACAAAACTTAGATATGATAGTGTAGAAGTGACTTAAAGAAAACAGTTAGCTATATAAAATTAGTAATGTAAACACAAAGGTTTTATACTGGTTCACCCCACCTCTTAGGTTACGTCCAGTTCTCCTTCAAACCTTGAAGGGTTCCACTAATCAAACAATATATGTTTGATAGAAAATGTATTCTAATCACTCAAAGAGTATTTACACAGTAAGCTTGAATACTATGAATCTCGCTAACTTAAAAAAGCTAAGAGTCACTCAATTTGCTTAAGCTTCCTTTGTCCAGTGGACTGACAGCGTTACATGACTTGTTCATTTTGTCTCAGAATGTTATGTTGTTTTTTGAAAAACTTTACACGAACATCTTCAAGCTTTATATAAACTTCAGAGCTTCGATCTGTTAAAAGATCTTAGCTAGTCGTTGTTTAATAGCTTTGGCGCTTGACACTAGGTCTCTACTATGCAGAGAGTGGGGACCACGAACACTTTCTACAACATATCTTCAAAGAAATATGGTTTGTCAGTGTCACCTAGTGCTCAGAGCTAACTTTCAGTGTACAAATCGAAATAAACGTTTACAACATAAGACAAAAGGAATTAAGAATGTCAAGACAAAACGATTTAAATCTTTCCTTTTGTGCTCTTTGGCACGAGTTTCTTACTGAACATATGGATGTTAATTTTTTTATGATTGTTTTCAGTTATTGAGGATCTACTAACTGTTCCATTTCTTTTGTATTGCGAGCCAAGTGCTAAAGCATTTGACTTCTCAGGGTTGTATGCAAAAGTAGTATCATCCAATTATTGATACTTTGCCTATCACCCATAACCTTTCTGTTCATGTTTTCTGCTTGTATCTCATAGAGATAAAAGAGCCTATAACTTAAGCATGAAAGGTTACTACAAAAAATTTATACTTTGTTAACATCAAAACCTTAGGGATTTAACTTGTTTGGTACAGTCCAATATGACTTGGACACAACCAGATTCAACACCATCAAAAGAGACTCACCAGTCTCATACCAACACAATGGTATTCTACGCTTCCTCCCATACAAGGCTTTAAATGGAGCAATACCTATACTAGCGTGAAAACTACTGTTGTAGGTAAACTCCACTAGAGGTAAACACTTATCCCAACTACCCTTTTCTCCTATCACACAAACTCTTATAAGGTCTTCTAAAGACTGAATCGTTCTCTGAGTCTGACCATCTATTTGAGGATGATAAGCTGAATTAAGCTTCATCTTTGTACCTAGGGCTTCTTGCAAGCTTACCCAAAATCTAAATGTAAAATGAGTGTCTACTAGTGGGTATCTTATGTAACTTAATCACTTCGCTAATACACAAGTCTACAAGCTTTTCCAACTTATACTTCATGTTGATGGGTATAAAGTGAGAAGATTTCATCAATTTATCCACTATTACCCATACAAAATCTTGACCAGAGGCAAGCCAGAGACAAAATCCATCGAGATACTATCCCATTTCCACTCAAGAATTCTCAAAGGTTGCAATTCATCGGGCAATCGTTGATGTTCCACCTTGGCTTTTTGACACGTCATACACTTTGCCACATTTTTCTTCCAACTATAACACCAAAAGTTCTTCTTCACATCTTGGTACATCTTTGTGGAACCTGGATGGAAACTAGGTCGACTCTTATGTTCTTTCTTCAAGATTTCTTCCTTCAACTCGCTCTAGTGAGCTATGCACACTCGTTCCTTGAGTTGGACAAGTCCATTCGCATCCTTGCTGAACTCCAATTCTTTGCCTTCTTTCTTTAACTTTATCTTGCTTGTAGGAATTGATCTCCTTGCTAAACCTCTCAAACTTGTTCTAAAAACTCATTGGTAGTCCTCAAAGTTCTTATATACAGGCTCTTATGTTTCACTTCCAATGCTAGGTTTAGATATCTGAAATCTTCAATTAAGTCAAGCTCTTTTACCATTATGGCATACATGTGTAGCGACTGTTGGCTCAAAACGTCGACCATTACATTAGCCTTTCCACAATGTATGATAGTTTGAAGTCGTCATCCTTCATGATTTCCATTGATAGTGACAATAAAGAATAATAAAAATAAACATAGCTACATTTAAATATAATATATACCTATAATTATATTATATATATATATATATATTCAAAACCAAAAGAATTGAAATAAACTTCTGGAAAACATAAAATTAAAACAAGGTATAATCTTACGTAGGCATAATGTAACTAACGTTGTAGCATCTCTAGACTTATTTCTAACTCATAGTATAATGACTAATATCTGAACATCATGGATCCTTAAACATAATAACAAATGCCGTCAACATATGAATTCGTAAAAGTGAAAAGAATTGCTTTAATTAGACGTAAATTCAATTAAAATTTATTTTGTTTATTCTAAAAAGAAAATCATTGCATATATATATATATATATATACACACGAGAAGGGATCAACTTATACTAAAAATAATTCTTTTAAAGTTATTTCTCATTTTCACAATTTATTTTCTTGGAATATGCAACTTAATTGCGAATTTTATTAACTAATTATTATTATTTTGCAAATTTTACTTTTTTCGGATTTGAGCACGACTTTTTTTACAAAATTAAATGATTTTGTAAAACTATTTGTCAAAAACTAGGTAGTTTCAAAAATTATTTATTAAATATAGATAATTTTAACTTTTGATATCCATTATAATTATAACTAATGTAGAAATTAAAGTCACTTTTCTACATTGTTTATAAATAAAATTGATGTACAAAAATATAGAAAAATGATTTTTATATTGTTTTGTTAGAAGTGTGATGCTAAAAAATTGAATAATAAAATTTGCGAAATGTTAAAAGTTGAATGTTAAAATTCATGGAAAAAAAAACTTTCACTGTAAAATCTGTTAAATTATGAAAATTGGATGATAGTTAAAATTTACAAAAATAAAACTTGAATAATAAAATTTTGACTAAATTTAGAATTAAGCCTTTGTAATACGTGATCTTCGAGCAAGCTCTGTTCGCTTTCAACAGTATACAATTATTTTGGCTGACGTACCACCCTTATAATACATGATCTTCGAGCAAGCTCTGTTCGCTTTCAAGTATGTTATATCATGTTTGTATGTGATGGGGAAGTTTTGTCGTGTATATAGCATGGAACGTGTTGTGTTGGGTTTGCCAATTATTTTTACTGGTAGTGGGAAATTGGCGTCAAAATTTTGGTCGTGTCAAAAGTGCTGGAATTGGATTATAAATATCTCCACTCTTATTATGAAGTGATATATATATATATATATATATATATATATATATATATATATATATTATACGTTAGAATTAAAAGTATGTAATATAAAATTTATAATAATTTACAGACTAACTAGAGGAACTAAACTTTATTATTATATATGGTTAATGAAATTTTTAGTTTTAATTTTTTTAAATATTTTTTAATTCTTAAACTTTTATTTAACTAATTAGAATTTCTTAACGTTTTTTTATCATAATTATTAATTCCTAGATTTTTATTTCACAGGTCAAATTTCTAAACTTTTAAAGTTTTAAATTTTTAATTCCTAACAAGAATTTAAATCCATTATTTTATTTATTTAATAAGATTTCAAAGATTAAAAATTACATTTTTTAAAAACTTTGGAACTAAAACCCTTAATAAAAAAATTAAAAATATTGATTAATCAAATAAAAGTTAAAAAGTTAAAAATTACATTTTAAAAAAAATTAAGGAATAAAAACTTACTTAACCCTATTTAGGGTGGTATATGCTTCCATGTTGTGAGGTGTAAGGTGCTATTGGATTCGACTGCAGCGAGGGGACACATGTGATTTTTTCATCCTTTTATCTATAAATTGCTTTACTTTTCTCATCCTGTTATTAGATGTGTTTCATACAATGATTTGGCAACAATCTTCACTATCAGTTTTATCATATCGACAAGATTCGACTAATAAAAATAGAGTCATAACAAATATAAATTGATCTTTTGGAATTGATTGACCCGCATATCTAACTAATATAAAACCGAACCAGCCAATTCATGTGTTTTACCATTCAAATATAATATCTATATATTTTATGGGAAAATATTTCTTATATAAATTGGTGAAATTAAGTATAAAGATAAATTATTTAAGAAATTGTATACATAGTGCATTATGTCTTTAACACAAGTTATTCTTAAAAAGTAATTGTTTATTGTTTTTGTCAGATATCTAATTTGAATGTAGGAGTATCTTTGACAAATATTCCTCTCTTTCAACTATTGACTAACATCGTTTACATGAAGCAAAAAACTTTGGAGAAGTCACGAAAGAGGAAAATTACTTGTTTACCCCTTTGTAGGTATAAATTTAATTAATAATATGTATAGATATTTTAAAAATTATGCAATTCGGGTAGTAATATTATATTTTTCAACAAGATAGTGCATATTTTTTGTGATGCTATAAAAATAATTTAATTTTTTATGATAGTATGCAAGTTTTTTATTTTGAAATATACATATTTTTCTGTAACGGTTTTTTTTCGAAAGGAAGATCTTATCATAGGTCATCCAACCAAGTTTTTAAACAAAAGATTAGTTATCCATAAAATATATGGATACTCTATAGCATTATCATAGTATCCTTAATAATTTTTTATATTTATAATAAACCAATTCAATTTCAATAATATTTTCAACAACATATTTTACTTTTAAAGTTTATAAATTATCATATTATTATGTTTTTAATATATTTCATATATATATATATTTAGTTTTAAAAAAATCATTTGTTAGAAAATATTTTTATATTTACACATAACTTATATCATTTTAATATATTTAAATGTTTTTTATAAGAATATGACATTTATCAATATATTTGTATTTGTATATAACTTGGATTAGAAATATAACATGTAATCCTTTCTTTTTTTGGCCTTGAACCTCGTTGCCATCCATAAATAAGTAAATTAATAGGAGATATTAATATTAAAAAATATTCAAATTAAAATTTGTAATCATTATTTTTTTAAACTAAGTTTAATAGGCATTTATGCAATTAGGTTATGTTTGATAAAATAAGTTGAAAAGTTAGCTAGAAGTTGAAAGAAAGTGAAAATTAGAAAACTATCTTATTGAATCATAAGTGTTTTGTTGAAATAGGTGAAAAATGTAAATTTACATAAATAGACATATTTGGGTAATGTTTTTATACCAATTTTAATTTGATTTTCTTGATAAAAATATATATTTTTGTAGTATTATAA
>PYAF01003611.1:273496-287543 GCA_007407185.1 Glycine tomentella
ATGGATATTTTACTAAATATCGATCCCTCGCATATTTAATTAAATACCCAAGCATTAAGAACTTAATCACGTGTTTAATGCGATCGAAACATTAAGCCCTATTCCTAGCAACGTAACATAACGAGTGATTAAATTCAGTTCAAACCCTAAATTTACTTTCCAGTCGCCTTTAGGGTTAATTTCATGAAACTAACGGGTACTTAGAATCAAGCATTAGGTGCAGAGTAAAATCACAAACAAGAAATAGAACAATGCATAAATAATTAAAAGAGCATAGGGATAAGAAGAGTACATCCAATCCTTAGAGAAGTTTAAGCGAACATGGGCAGAACCTTCTTGAGAGAATCACCGACTAAGCTCGTCATCGACCCTCTCTTCGGCATAATCTCCTTACAAAAGTCACTCAACCTCACTTCCCTAAGTTCTACGCTCACTTAGGAACAACAAAAACAAGAAACAAGAGCAAGCAAGTGCCTGGGAGAGAAAATGAGTGAAAGAATGATGCCTTTCTTCCAATTTTCGTCCACTATTTATAGGGAAGGCTCTCCTGCTTGGTCCACTCGCCCAGGCGCCTGGTTTAGCCTAAGTTCACTAGCCTGGGCGAGTTAAGGCTGCTTTCATGGAACTTGGAGTGGCTTGGGTGACCAAATAACACTTGGGAGGCTGGCCTGGGCGACTTGGAAGCTTAATGGTGAAGAAATTGATGGGCCTTGGTGTCTTTTGGGCTTGTTTTGCTGTTGAAACTTCCCCTCCTTTGCTTAGTCCACCCCATGCTCCTAGTTTCGCAAGCTTGGTTCTTTCGTAACCTTCAGACCTAGCAAAATTGAACCAATTAATTGGACGAAATATTTTCGAAACATAAAAGCATGACTTACCTTTACATAATCATCATTTGACTAGGTTTTTAGGGTTATCCTGTGATTAATTCAATTAAAATAACGGATAAGTGCCATATTGTAATCCTAGTTTTACTGAAATGTGGCACTTATCAACAAGTTCATCTTTCCAGCTGATTTTGTGGTGCTTGATATGGAGAAGGAAGAGGATGTCCTAATCATACTAGGGTGCCCATTTGTAAATACTTGTAACATGGTGATAGAGGTCAGGCAACATAGGCTCACCCTTAGGATGAGGGATAAACAAGTTGTGTTTTAGCTTATCTTATTCTGTGAAAAAGCCTATCTCTTTTGTTGCCTGTAGTTTCATTTAGGTAAGAGATCCCAATAATGCTTTGGTGGAAGCTTTCTTTGTTGGATATAGGGGGAGCATCATGAAGAGTGAAAGCATTTGATTTAGAAATATGTTTTGAGCTTTCAACATGCTTGAAGTGCCTTGAAGTTTTGTCAATGAATCAAGTGTAAGAGAAAGGCAATCTGTTGATCCTTGCATTGCATTCATTCATCCATTAACAAGCTTAAATGGTTTTCATTAAAACATCAAAGTTTTTATCCTTTTTGGTTAAGGATTTAATCTAATTAAAGGGTTTTTGGAAAAATGATTTTTTACCGTTTTAATCGATTACTTAATGAAAATAAATAGAATACTTCAACACAATCAAGAGGGGGTGAATTGGTTGAATCTTGGTAAATTAAAAATTTAAAATCAGAGTTCACAGGATATTTATCACTTTAAAAATTGTTTCAAAACGAAGAATCAATATTCAATCAAATTTCTTTTTTAAGAAGAATAGAAAACAGAGTATAACTTTCTGTGCAATGAGATTGATTCACAAACAAAGCAATTAAGAGATGAATAGGTGAGAAGAAAGATTAGCCACAGATTTTTATACTGGTTCACTTCAAACACTATGAAGCTACATCTAGTTCTTCCACTCAACACTAGAGTAGAGTTCCACTATTGCAAAAAAATATTCTTACAAGCAATTACAAGCCTTTCTTTATCAACCCTAGATAAAGTTCAGAAGTCTAAAACACTATTAGACCCTTAGAGACCAAAACCCACACTGAGAACACTACTCAGCTATCCTTAGAGAAACACTATCTCTAAACATGTAAGAAACCCATTTACAATAGACTAATCTTTACAAAAATCAAATAACAGTTTTACACCTTCAAAGAATAAGGAAAGATATCACCTGATAATCCAAGAACTCATGCAAATGAATGATTCAACAGGTTGAATGACAGATTACAAACTCAATGCATTCCTTTCCTTATGCTTTGATGAACAATGATGCTTCACTTCTTTGAATCTAAAAACCCATAAGAATTTGTGAAGCCTCTATGCCTTTTGAAACTTAGAAAGTCACTAATGAAAGCTTGTGAATGTTCGTGAATGCTCAAATTTCGAAATTCTCAAGTCTCCAAAACACAGAGCAGTGAATTCTATTTATAACAGCTTTCTAACTGAAAATAATCGATTAAACACGATCCTGTAATCAATTATTTTGCATATGTAATCGATTAATTCAAGAATGTAATCGATTAAAGTGCTCCTGATGTGTTCTGAGTTTAGGCTATGAACAATATAATCGATTATTCCGTGAAGTAATCGATTAAGCCAGACAGGCATGTTTTTCTAAATGCATTGATTAATCAATTACTGACTATGGTAATCGATTAAGACAATCAGGCACATATTTTCAAATGAACTATGTAATCGATTACCTCAGTAGAACATGTTTACCATAGGCACGGATGTAATCGATTACGACCATCTGTAATCGATTAAGACAGACAATATGATTTTCCTATTTTGGCCTATGTAATCGATTAATTCGATATGTAATCGATTACTATGTTCTTGATTTGTTTTCTAAAAGGCAAGAAGAACAAAATAATCGATGTCATTATCCTTATAATTGATTAATGCAGTAAAGATTCATTTTTCCAAAAACTTTGCTTGTTAAATGCCTTTCTAGTTAATTGCTTTTACTAAGACCTTTTAATCTAACAATCCTAGATGAATGATTCATGCATGATATGCTCAATTGGATTATTAGATCATAAAATCCCTTTTACATTAATCAAATTGGTCTTCAAACTTTCTTGGAATTTTTATCCTTGAGCATGTTGAAAGCACAAAACACTTAAGCCTTGATTCCTTGCTCATTTGTACATGTCTTTACTTGAATCAACAATCTCCCCCTTTTTGGCTTTAAACATGCCAAATCTTCAATTTGATTAAGCACAAATACTTGGAGATAAATTTGAAAAGCCATTGTTGAACATTAAGCTTTATAAACCTGTAAAGCTTTCAATACCTTGCCAAGAAACAAATGTTAAAGCACATGTAATTCATGAATTATTCAATTAAGCACTATACCAATTGATTGATTTTAATTTTACACAACTCCCCCCCCCCAAATTCCAGCACTCATTCAAATCAACATTTTAGCCAAAACTGAACCAGAAAACAGGGGCAAACAAAGTGATTTGAAACTCACTCTAAACTCACTCCCCCTTAATCAATTCTCCCCCTATTTGGCTTGTTAAAAGTCAAAAATAAGGTAGGCACAACAGATATAAAACTGGAAAGCATAATTCATTAATATGAATGCATATGGGGCAATACAATATTGAATTAAAAAAAACTTAAAGAAAACAGAACATAACATAGGTTAACCAGAAAATTTAACAAACATAAAACTAAATCTAAACAATCCTAGAACTCAGCAGAGGCTTGATCATTCATGTTAGCCTCAATTGAGTCAAGCCTTTCCCTAATTTCTTCTAAGGCTTCATGGGTTTCAGCCTTGAAGTCTTCTTGAAGCTTTAGCATGGAGTCCATCCTTTGAATCATCAATGATTCAAAATCTGTGAAGACAGGCTGTGCAGGCTATTGTTGTTGTTGTGGTTGCTGTTGTTCTTCATCAGAATCAGCCACCATTTCTCCTTGTTCTTCATCCATCTGATTTGCCATCACCCAACCATTGGGTGTCTTTCTCATACCCATCTTGGTTAAGTGCTTCTCCTTAATTTGGCTGTTGTATGAATTTGTGTTGTCTACAACTTCATTTTCAACATCAATGTTGAAATGATCAATCAGCCTAGACACAAACACTGGGTAGGGGAATGGGTAATTGACCAACCTTTTTGATTTCAGCATTATTTCTTCAAAAATAAGGGCCCAGTTCATAGGAATGTGATGCTTCAACCCATACACCAACTGAAGATCCTCATCAGTTGCTTGGGCATGATTTGTAGCCCTTGGAGTGATGATGTATGTGATCAAATAGTGCAACAACCTATCCTCAGCAGTCATAGGTCCTGTGCTAAGTCTGGTCCTTAGCCTCATGTGAGGATTATGAAGCATGCTTCTGTAGGTGTCCATCTTGCTATACCCCTCTGGATCCTCATCAAATCTACGGGCTCCCTCATAGACTACCCCGGCTACTGTTTCCCATATATCAGGAGAAATGTGCATGGTTACTCCCTTAACCTTTGACCTCATGTCACCCTGCATTGAGCCCTTCAAGCAGGTGTAAAATACCTTAACAAGATCAGGGTAGAAAGTTCCCTTCATTTCTAAGAATCTCCTAAGGCTTTGGGACTCTAAATAGGCTGGAAACTGGAATCCTTGCCTAATAAACCAGTCAAGCTCAATGTATTTAGGGGTGGCCACTGGTTTTGTGGCATTGAACTGCAGATAGTTCATTTTATTAGCCTCGGATGAAAACCATAGGTCTAACCTATTGGTTGGCTGAGGTGCAGGGGGATTTGAGGAAGACTCACCAGCTTTCCTCTTTGTGGTTCTAGTTCTCTTGGGTGTAGAATTTAACATGGTTAGAATGGAAGGTTTGGACACAGTTTAGACAATGAGAATATGCAGAAAATGTAGAGAGATAGAAGAGAATAGGTGCAGATTGTCTAAGGCATGTAATCACGTATTTATAGGCACAAATTAGTTACTTAACGTCCATAATTTCAAAAATATAGTTGTTGGTGACAGTTTAATGACATTGGGTTGGTTATTAAACGGATTGGGCAGTTAGATTTTCCATTAAAACCTGTCAGATTTCATATAACAGCATGAATAATCGATTATTTCGTAATGTAATCGATTATTCCAGAGCA
Organism: Glycine tomentella; assembly: GCA_007407185.1. NCBI lineage: Eukaryota > Viridiplantae > Streptophyta > Magnoliopsida > Fabales > Fabaceae > Glycine > Glycine tomentella. The sequence goes on from PYAF01003611.1 coordinate 278,533, forward strand.
ATTAGGCTTCTTTAAAACACATGGTAATCGATTAATTTCATAAGTAATCGATTATTTCATTCTTGACTTGAGGTTGAAGATGACCAGTAATCGATTCTTTCTCAAAGTAATCGATTATTTCAGAGCTTGCATCAATCATACAAGTATCAGGGTCATAAGTAATCGATTATCCCGAGTGGTAATCGATTATCACAGAGTGAGTGTTATGTATGATATGAATAGTAATCGATTACAACATTTATGTAATCGATTATCACAGTGAGTCATGCTTTTAGATTTAGAATTTTGAACAATGTAATCGATTATCCCGATGTGTAATCGATTATTCCAGAGGTAAGTGATTTCTGAAATGTGAAGAATAATCGATTACCATTCGTGTGTAATCGATTACATGAGTACTAATTTTGTTCCAAACTTGATTTTTAATGATTTTAATCGATTAACCCATGGTGTAATCGATTACAACAGATAATACATCAGATGCAGAGCATTTTAGCAGCTTTTTGACAATGATCCAAACACTTATTCATTATGTGGCATATAGGCTTTCAATCATCACATAAAACACACAAACAGACTAGATAATGTTGCTTTTATCTAGGATCCCTAGCATGTTTCTAAGAGTATAAAATCTATCTCTAGATAATGGTTTTGTGAATATATTAGCTAGTTGATGATTGGTGTCAATGAATTCTACCTTTATGTTACCTTTTTGAACCTGATCTCTGAGGAAATGATGTCTTATCTCAATATGCTTTGTTCTTGAATGCATTATTGGGTTCTTTGATATGTTGATAGCACTTGCATTGTCACATAGCAGAGGAATAGCATTTAGTTTCACTCCATAATCAAGTATTTGTTGTTTAAGCCACAGGCTTTGTGCACAACAACTTCCAGCTGAAATGTATTCAGCTCCAGCAGTGGATAATGCCACACATGATTGCTTCTTGCAATGCCATGAGATTAATGAGCTTCCTAGCAAATGACAAGTGCCACTTGTGATTTTTCTATCTAATTTGCAACCTGCAAAATTAGAGTCAGAGTAACCAATAATATTTAAAGAAGCACCTTTTGGATACCAAAGACCAACTCTTGGTGTAGCTTTGAGATATTTTAGAATTCTCTTGACAGCAGTTAGGTGTGATTCTTTAGGATTAGCTTGATATCTAGCACACAAACAAACACTGAGCATTATATCAGGTCTGCTAGCTGTCAAATATAACAATGATCCAATCATTCCTCTGTACTTTGACGCATCAACTTTCTTCCCATTTTCATCTGAATCAAGATATGTTGATGTAGCCATGGGAGTTTCAACATCCTTGCTCTTCTCGATTTCAAATTTCTTGATAATTTCAAGACAGTATTTGGATTGGTTAAGAAAGGTTCCATTCTTCATTTGCTTTACTTGAAGTCTAAGGAAGAATGTAAGTTCACCCATCATTGACATTTCAAATTTTTTCTGCATAGCTGATGAAAAATCCTTGCATAACTTGTGGTTAGTAGAACCAAATATAATATCATCCAAATAAATTTGAACCAATAAGAAATCATTTCCAAGCCCTTTGATAAACAAGGTTTTATTAACATTGCCCCTTGAAAAAGATTGTTCAAGCAAAAATTTGCTTAACCTCTCATACCATTGTCTAGGAGCTTGTTTCGAACCATAAAGTGTCTTTTTTAGTTTGTAAACATAATTTGGATGTTTAAAATCTGTAAAACCAGGAGGTTGTTCAACATATATATCCTCCTCAATATATCCATTTTAAAAAGCACTTTTAACATCCATTTGAAAAAGTTTGAAATCCATGAGACATGCATATGCAAGCAATAACCTGATTGCTTCCAACCTTGCAACTGGAGCAAAATTTTCTTCATAGTCTATGCCTTCCACTTGGTTATAGCCTTTAGCAACCAATCTAGCTTGATTTCTGACTATGATTCCACTCTCATCAAGCTTATTTCTAAAAACCCATTTTGTGCTAATGGGTTTAAGAGATGAAGGTCTAGGAACAAGTTCCCAAACTTCATTCCTCTTAAACTGATTGAGCTCTTCATGCATTGCATGCATCCAATGTTCATCATTCAAGGCTTGATCAATGTTCTTAGGCTCAATTTGTGAAACAAAAGCCATGTCACAACATAGGTTCTTTAATGAGGATCTAGTAGATACTCCCTTTGAAACTTCACCTATGATGTTGTCAAGTGATAAATCTCTTGTTGTTCTCCAATCTTTAGGCATTTGAATAAGGGTTGTGGATTCTGTTTCAGCTCTTGGTTCTTCAATTTTGGTTGAGGAATTGCCTATTTCAATTAATTCTTCTAGCTGACCTGCATCACCATCCAACTCTTTTTCCTCCTTAGAGGGATTAGTTTCATCACAAATCACATGTACAGATTCCTCAATGCACATTGTTCTTTTATTGAATACTCTATATGCCTTGCTATGCAATGAATATCCAAGGAAAATTGCTTCATCTGCCTTAGCATCAAATTTTCCAAGTGATTCTTTCCCATTGTTCAGTACAAAACACTTGCTTCCAAAAACTCATAAATGAGAAATATTGGGCTTTCTTCCTTTGTATAGCTCATAAGGGGTTTTCTTTAAAATAGGCCTTATAAGTAATTTATTCAAAGTATAACACACAGTGCTTACAGCATCAGCCCAAAAGTACTTAGGTAAATTTGATTCATTAAGAAGTGTTCTAGCTCCTTCCTCAAGAGATCTATTTTTCCTCTCCACAACACCATTTTGTTGGGGTGTTCTTGGAGCTGAAAAATTGTGGTTAATTCCATTTTCCTCACAGAAGTTTTCAAAATGTTCATTTTGGAATTCACCACCATGATAACTTCTTATTGAAACTATTTTACATCCTTTCTCATTTTGAGTAAGCTTGGCCATTTTTCTAAAAGCAAGGAAAGCATCACTTTTGGATTTCAAAAACAGAGTCCAAGTGTATCTAGAGTAATCATCCACAATTACAAGTCCATAATAATTTCCACCTAAGCTCATTGTTCTAGAAGGACCAAACAAGTCAATGTAAAGAAGTTCAAGTGGTCTAGAGGTGGAAACAATGTTTTTGCTTTGAAAAAAGTTCTTTGTTTGTTTCCCTTTTTGACAAGCATCACAAAGTTTGTCCTTCTCAAACTTGAGTTTGGGTAATCCAATTACTAAATCTTTTCTTATGAGTTTGTTCATGTGATGCATATTTATGTGACTTGCTCTTCTATACCACAGCCAAGTTTCATCAACTCTACTTATTAGGCAAGAAGATTTATGGAATAATGCATGATCAATTGAAAGCACATATATACTACCTTTTCTTTTACCTATATGCAGTACCTCACCACTTTTCTCATCAGAAATTATGCAGCAATCCTTGTTGAAATCTACTTTAAAGCCTTTGTCACATAGCTGACTTATGCTTAACAAATTGTGCTTTAATCTATCCACATACAACACATTTTTGATTTTTGCTTTGATGCTGTAACACCCCGTGTGCACCCGGCGTATTAACATTATACAATATCAGAGTAACGCAGCATACATGGAAAAATGAACAGTAAAGGAAGCATAAATCCCTTATAATATACATAGTTTTTCATATATGGTGAATGTAACTGTCATCCACAAGGTACATATATGTCACAACTATACAACTGTTCCCTAGGTATCCAAATACAAGCAAAATAAACAAAAAATCCGAGCTGACAAGCTCAATCATCTAAACCTAGGGTGTCTACTAACTATCCCAGTGCAGGCCTCTTGCCTTGGGACCTCTCAGGAACTTCAGACTCTGCTCCTACAACATAAGCCCCAAATAGGGGTGAGATAAACATCCCAGTAAACTCAGGGTTCTTAGAGGTTTCCCTCCCCCTGGTTTACTTCCCAGCATATAACACAGATATAAAGGTATACATGAATAACATAGCATAACCAAATCATGATATACAAATCTCAACACAGCATAAGAGAAAGGCATCCGCAATGCTTGAGAAGGATCATCCATCTCTATGGGTACATTCTAATCAAAGCTCACTTTGTCTATGCCTGACTAGGATCATCCACCTACTCGTGGGTACATCTAATCAGGACTTGCCGCCCAATACCTGAATAGGCTCATCCACCTACTCGTGGGTACATCTAATCAGGATTTACATGGACGCCTATGGATTGCCCTAAGGGAGATCATCCACCTACTCGTGGGTACGTTCCCAAAGGGTCCATAGTTCCTCAGTCTACTGGCCAGCAGATTACAAGCAATTAAATCAAATCACATCATGATCAAGCATTACATCATCAACATCATAATCAATTGATATCCAATATCTCAGGGCAGAACTAGCACATAATTGCCAGCACATCTAACCATTACATCAATATTTCATACATAATAGTATCATCAAAATTAAAAGGCATCTGGCCTACTGTTCAGTACTAATTCATCGTAAGGCACAAACATACAAGATATCTCAATCAAACACCCAAAGTGGGTGAAGCAACACAAGCAGGAGAATAATCTCCAAGAACACTGAGCTTACCTGGTCGTAGCTCAGAAATAGCCCCCCTAGTATCTGGGTGATCTCTACCAGCAGTCTGCACCTCACGCCCTCAGATCAGTCAAGAAAGGCTGGAGAGTCTTTTCTCCTGGCACTGGTGACCTTGAATCGCCTCCTTTTTCTCTCTAAGGTTCCGCTCTCTCTCAAAACTCAAGGAATGGGTTCTTTCACAAATTCTCACAAACTAGGCTGGATTTTGGCTTATAATAGGTTCTAATCAAGTTTATAGGTGATAAAGAGGTGTTTAGTGGGTTTGTGATGAAAGTAGGAAGCTCCCAAGGTGCAAAAATGGCTGCCTGGGCTCCTAGGAAGAAGAGGAACAGTAATTCCCCTGAAAAAATGCGATTTGGCCTTTTATAGGTGGCCTGACCGACATGCCGCACCCTTGGCGCCACTTTGGCGCTCTTGGCGCGAATTTCCAACGCATCTGGCGCCCTTGGCGCCATCTTGGCGGTCCTGGCGCCAAAATCCAGCATCTATGGCACTCCTGGCGCCAACTTCCAGCACCTGTGGCGCTCTTGGCGCCAGACTCCGTCGCTAATTCCGTCACTAAGGCCTTTGCGACAGAATTTTATAAATTTTTAAATTTTTATTTCTTTTACTCCTTTTTATACAAAACCTAGGTTATTATAGATGTTGTCTCCAATATTGTCTTCACCAATTATCTTCCCTTTGTTATTATCACCATAAGTGACATATCCTCCTTCCTTTAAAGTCAAATTTGAGAGAAGGGACATGTCTCCAGTCATGTGTTTAGAGCATCTACTGTCAAGATACCAAGTTGATGTCCTAGCTCTTAGACACACCTACAAAATTCAAATCAGAATTTAATGGAAGGTACCCACTCAAGGTTGGGTCCATAGGGGTTAGCATTTCTTTTTACTTTGGGAATCCAAATGCAATCACCATTGGGCACATAGAATCTCCTAGCATAGCATTTAAAAGATGTGTGCCCTTTTTCATACAATAGTTGCAAGTTATAGATTTTGAAGTTTTTCCAATAGCAAAATTTTGATTGACCCTTGAGTTCTTTTGCCACTTTTGATTCTTCTGTTTTGGAGGTACAAAAACTGTTTTTCCAAATGATTTTGATCCATGTGTATACCCCAAACCAGAAGTATCTCCAGCATACTTTTGCACACTTAACATTTAAGCCAAGTTGCATTTTCCCTTATAAAACTTTCTCAAGAGATCAATCAAATCATTGTTTTTGGCTAAAAGCAACATATATTTTTCACCTTGACTTTGTTTATACTCATCAAAATCCTTTTGAAGCAACTTATACTTGTCAACATTGCTAGAGGAAGAAGCACACACACATCCATTCAATTTATAACTTGAAACAAGTTTTTCATTTTCTTCTTTCAAGTTGCAAATCTCATTTTGCAATTTAGTTATTTTCTCAATATGCCATCTAAGATTTCCTCTAAGCTTATTATTGGTTTTTGCAAGTTTTTGGGCTTCCTCATACATTTCTCAAAAAGCATGAATAACTTGATCAAGTTCAAAATTTACCTCATCTCCTTCACTAAGTAAGTCATCATCATCTTCATTGATGGTGGAGGTGAGACACATGTTAGCTTCTTCATTTTCTGTGGAAGAATCTGAGGTTGTTGACTCATTATCCTCCCAAGCTATGTATGCCCTCTTTCCTTTTCCTTCCTTCTTCATCTTGCTTTCACTTTGTTGCTTCCTTAAGTAGATTGAGCACTCAGATTTGATGTGACCCGGTTTGCCATATTCAAAGCATGTGAAGTTGTTGTCAATCTTCTTGTTGAGGTTGTTGTTGTTATTTCTGTTTTTGTTCCCTTTGCTGAACCTTTTATTTTTGTTTTTTCTTCAGAAATTTGCTGAACTTTTTCACCACCAAGTTTACATTGTCTTCATCATCCTCTTCACTTGTTTCCTCTTCCTTTTCAGCTTTCAAAGTTGCAACTTTCAAGGCTATGCTTCTTGTTTTCTTTTCTGCATCTTCACAAGATGTTAATTGAGACATTTCTAATTCATATTCAAGAAGCTTACCAAACAATGCAGCCATTGACATTTTTGACAAATCTTTTGACTCGTTGATTGCTGTGACTTTTGGTTGCCAAGGTCTTGTCAAGCACTTTAATATCTTGATGTTTAATTCTTCAGTATCAAAGACTTTTCCAAGACCCAAAAGGTGATTAATATGTGAGTAAATCTGGTCTGCAGCTGAGAAATGCTCTCATTGGTGTTCATCTTGAACATTTCATACTCATGGATCAAAGCATGCTTCCTTGACCTTCTAACTTCCTCAGTTCCTTCATGAGTAATTTCCAGCATTTCCCACATTTCTTTCGCACTTGTGCATCTCACAGTCCTGAAAACTTCATCAGAGGAAAGTGCAGAGGTGATCATATTTTTAGCTTTAAAATCATATTGGGCGTTCTTTGTTCAGTCTCAGTCATCTCATCCCATTCTTTGGGAATCAACTCATTAGCCACAATTTTCTTTGGAATAAAAAGACCCCTCTCTATTGCATTCCATGCTCCTGGGTCATTTGATTGAATAAAGATCTTCATTCTATTTTTTCAAAAACTGAAGTGTTCCCCTTCAAACATTAGAGGTCTGTTTAAAGAGGCACCCTCCTTAAAGGTTATTTGAGAAGTATTCATTTTCTTTTTTGAAAAGAAAAAGTGATCTTGAGTAACTTACAAGAACCAGCTCTTGATGCCAATTGAAAATGAATAGAATACTTCAACACAACCAAGAGGGGGGTGAATTAGTTGAATCTTGGTAAATTAAAAATTTAAAATCAGAGTTACCACAGGATCTTTATCACTTTAAAAATTGTTTCAAAACCAAGAATCAATAATCAATCAAATTCCTTTTCCAAGAAGAATAGAAAACAGAGTATAACTTTCTATGCAATGAGATTGATTCACAAACAAAGCAATTAAGAGATGAATAGGTGAGAAGAAAGATTAGCCACAGATTTTTATACTGGTTCACTTCAAACACTATGAAGCTACATCCGGTTCTTTCACTCAACACTAGAGTAGAGTTCCAATATTGCAAAAAAATATTCTTACAAGCAATTACAAGCCTCTCTTTATCAACCCTAGATAAAGTTCAAAAGTCTAAAACACTATTAGACCCTTAGAGACCAAAACCCACACTGAGAACACTACTCAGCTGTCCTTAGAGAAACACTATCTCTAAACATATAAGAAACCCATTTACAATAGACTAATCTTTACAAAAATCAAATAACAATTTTACACCTTCAAAGAATAAGGAAAGATATCACCTAATAATCGAAGAACTCATGCAAATGAATGAATCAACAGGTTGAATGACGGATTACAAACTCAATGCATTCCTTTCCTTATGCTTTGATGAACAATGATGCTTCACTTCTTTGAATCTAAAAACCATAAGAATTTGTGAAGCCTAGATGCCTTTTGAAACTCAGAAAGTCACTAATGAAAGCTTGTGAATGCTCAGATTTCGAAATTCTCAAGTCTCCAAAACACAGAGCAATGAATTCTATTTAGAACAGCTTTCTAACTGAAAATAATCGATTAAACACGCTCCTGTAATCGATTATTTCGCATATGTAATCGATTAATTCAAGAATGTAATCGATTAAAGTGCTCCTGATGTGTTCTAAGTTTAGGCTATGAACAATATAATCGATTATTCCGTGAAGTAATCGATTAAGTCAGACAGACATGTTTTTCTAAATGCATTGATTAATCGATTACTGACTATGGTAATCGATTAAGACAGTCAGGCACATATTTTCAAATGAACTATGTAATCGATTAAAACGATATGTAATCGATGACCTCAGTAGAACATGTTTACCATAGGCACAGATGTAATCGATTACGACCATCTATAATCGATTAAGACAGACAATATGATTTTCCTATTTTGGCCTATGTAATCGATTAATTCGATATGTAATCGATTACTATGTTCTTGATTTGTTTTCTAAAAGGCATGAAGAACAAAATAATCGATGTCATTATCCTTGTAATCGATTAATGCAGTAAAGATTCATTTTTCCAAAAACTTTGCTTGTTAAATGCCTTTCTAGTTAATTGCTTTTACTAAGACCTTTTAATCTAACAATCCTAGATGAATGATTCATGCATGATATGCTTAATTGGATTATCAGATCATAAACTCCCTTTTACATTAATCAAATTGGTCTTCAAACTTTCTTGGAACTTTTATCCTTGAGCATGTTGAAAGCACAAAACACTTAAGCCTTGATTCCTTGTGATGTGTTGCAAACACATCTTGTTTTTAATATAGTTTTAGATTAGAATTTAGTTAAATGAGTAGTTAAATAGGTTAGAATTAGTTAAGTTTAGCATTTTAATTGTTTTAAAGCTAATTCAATACCAATTATGCATTTTTAGGTCAAAAGAGGAGGATTCAAGGCCAACGAAAGAAGAAAAGCAAAACTGGAGTCC
>PYAF01003611.1:296904-328618 GCA_007407185.1 Glycine tomentella
TAGGCCGTGATTCTGAGGTTATTGGTGGCGGGAGCCACAAAGCAGGGACCAGACCACAGAGTGACATCTTGCCAGGTAAGTTCAGTGTCCCTGGGGATGATTCCCATCTTGTGTGCCACACCACACTCCGGGGGAGTTGTGGTCATGTCATAATACATGCATTTGCATTGGCATTCTGATGATGATGACATGTATGCCTTTGTGCTTGAGATATATTGGTTATATGTAAGATATGACATGTTGTGATTATGATTGTGATTGTTGATAGATCTATTGGCCAATAGATAGATATGGACCTCCCTAGGAGATGGTTTCCTCCTAGTATGGCTGGCTCTTGGGTGATGATGATCCCGGGGTGATGATGATCCCCTAGGCCAAAGGAATAGTTCAGATGGTTTCCTGCTATTCTCGAAGGTACCATATGTGTACATCCCCGTTAAGGGTAGCGTCCGGAGGGATTACACAGGTGTGAGTTCTGGCCTCACACTGGGAGATGGTTGTCTCCCATTCTAGGAGATGGTTTCCTCCTAGCCTGATATGTTGATATAGGAGATGGTTTCCTCCTATTTGGTGACTTGATTTCAGGAGATGGTTTCCTCCTGCTCTGAGATGTGTAATCACCCTGTATGATATGCTATGTGATTGAGAAAGCCAGAGGGCTAGGCCAGTGGGCCATTTGATTGTGATATGTGTGCATATGTATTATGATAGTGGGCCAGGATGGAGGAGATTCCTCCATGGATCCTGAGCTTACTGAGATATGTTATCTCACCCCGTGTGGGGTTATGTGGTTTCAGGTGAACCTTCTGGAAGAGAAGAGCAGTCTCAGGGCAAGAGGCCCATCAGAGACTAGGCTACCTAGCTGAGGAGCAGCATGGAGAGCTTGAAGGCTCCATTTTGATTTGTTTTGTTTTGTTATAGTTCTGTATACCCCTTCTGAGGGATTATATTCTTTTGTAGCATCGTGTGTGGTGTGAACCGAAGATGTATATATTGTATAGAACTTTGATGATATGTATATGATACCTTCCCTGAGTACATGTGTATGTTTATATTGTTGTTACTCTGCCTAAAGATCTGTTATCTGTCTTATTATGTTGATTTTGATAAACTGGATCAGCAAGGGCGTGATTTTATGGTTCTGTTATGTGATTCCATACATAATGTATCAAGAAAACGATTCTATGCTTCCGCTAATGTATATAATTTGGCTTCATGCGTTAATCTGATATTATTAATGATAACACGTCGGAGGCCTACAGGGTGTTACAATGAAGATCATTTAACTTTGATTTTATAAACAAATTTTAAAATACCAAGATCTAACCAATTCACCCCCTCTTGGTTATTGTGGGTATTCCTATTGTTTTCAATTGGTATCAAGAGTAGGTTCTTCAGTGTTATTCAAGATCACCATCTTTCTTTAAAAAGAAAATGAATACCACACAAATTACCTTCAAGTAAGGTGCCTCCCTCAATTGTCCTCCGATGTTTGAAGGAGAGCACTTTAGTTTTTGGAAAAATTGAATGAAAATATTTATTCAATCAAATGACCCAGGTGCTTGGAATGCTATAGAGAAAGGTCCTGTGATTCCTATAAAAACTATTGGTAATGATATGATTCCCAAAGAATGGGATGAAATGACAGATGGTGAAAAAAGAGTTGTTCAATATGATTTTAAAGCTAAGAATATGATTACTTCTGCACTTTCCTCTTATGAATTCTTTAGAATAGTTAGGTGCAAAAATGCAAAGGAGATGTGGGAGATGTTGGAGATAACTCATGAAGGTACAGATGAAGTAAGAAGATCAAGAAAGCATGCCTTTATACATGAGTATGAAATGTTCAAGATGAACCCCACAAAAAACATATCTCAGCTTCAAACAAGATTCACTCACATAGTAAATCATCTTCTTGGTCTTGGAAAGATCTTTGATGCTGAAGAATTGAATATCAAAATCTTGAAGTGCCTCACAAGACCATGGCAACCAAAGGTGACAACAATCAAAGAATCAAATGATCTATCCAAAATATCCATAGCTGCACTATTTGGTAAGCTTCTTGAGTATGAACTTGAAATGTCACAACTAACCAATAGAGAAGATGCAGAGAAGAAACACAAAAGCATAGCCTTGAATGCTGCATCCTCAAATGTAACACCCCGTGTGCACCTGGTGTATTAACATTATTATTTATCATATTAGCGCTTAATCACTTTAATTAAAAACTTTGCAGAAGCATAATCGAAAACCATATTTCTTGATTACATTATGTATGGAACATATAACATCTCATCATAAACAACACAAACCCCTGCTGATCCAGAACCACATAAACATAACCATAGGCAGATAACACAACTATCTCAACAGATATAACAGGAGGAAACATCAATACATAACATAAACTGATTATGTACATATACATCATCTGACACTCGAAGTGTCTATACAAAAGAATAAGCATCCGAGTGTTTCTGATCTCACAGATCCTTCCTCACACAAGGGTATACATAGCATGTACAATACAAAAGAAATACATGCGTGCACACACACATCTTCCCTCTACAGGGGTACAATACATAATAAACAAAATGGAGCCTCCCAGCTCTTCCTGCTGCCACACGGCCAAGCAAATCCCATCTCTACTGGGGCCTCCCGCCCTGAGACCGCTCCTCTCTGCCAGAAGTCACCTGAAACAACATAAACCCCACACGGGGTGAGATATACATCTTAGTAAGCTCAGGGTCCTTGGAGGCATCTCCTCCACCCTGGCTCACTTTCCATGACACAAGTCATCAGGCATCACAAACATACTGGCCTCCCGACCCTCATAACAATACAAGCAAGTCATCTTGCTCTATGTACGGTGGATCGCATCAACACCAACCTCAGTGTGAGACCGGAACTCACACCTGTGCCATCCCATCGGGAGCTACCCCTTACGCATGGACGCATGTATATGGTACCTCCGAGAATAGGCTTCAACTACGACGGGACACACCTATCTCTTGGTTTTAAGGGATCATCATCACCCACGAGCAAACCAAACTAGGAGGTGCGCTCTTCTCCTAGGGAGGTCCATACTTATCTTACTGGTCAGAAGATCTATCAACAGGCATCATACACTTACAAGCATAGATACAGGCATACATATCATTATGAGTAATGCAACAACCATCAATGCATGCATCATGAATGCAACCATCACTCCCTCAGAGTATGGTGGAGCACAAGCAGTGGAAAACATCCCCAAGGGACCAAGAACTTACCTGGCAAAGCCGAGCTCTGTAGTTCTTTCCCTGCTCCGTGGCCTACGCCACTGACACCCGCGGTGTCACGCCCTATACAAGGCACACAAGCTCATATCAATCATCAATTCAACCTCACAAGGCATCAACATATCACACGGTTCACAACCGTCACAATGAAAGGAACCTCAGTCCTTTCCAACCACTAAGTCATCTAACTTAAGGTTTATCAGAGTCCATCAAATCATTTACAACATATAGACCCTCAATGGTCTAGCTTGGCCTAGCCAAAGCACTAGAGTCTTCACAAGACTCGGTACAAGCCAACACAAAGAGCTCCAAGCTCTATATAGGCCAAACTCAAGGATTCTCATGTGGCTTGAACGGTTCTTTTCACACACGAGACAGCATTCCAACAGCCTCTCAAGCACATCAAAACCATAAACCAAGGCTCCTGCATGTCTCAACATAGCCAAGCAACTCAGCTTACAATCATACATGCATTACATAGAGCCAAGAATCAAGGTTCACCAAACTAACATTTGAGAGCTAATCCTTCATCCTCACAACATTCTAAACCCATGTTTCTAAAGGACCTAAGGCTAATACTAGCTCTATCACAAGTGGGTCACTATTCACCCAAAACCCCAACACACAAATCAAGCGGTGAATCTCGAGTTTCTTAACTCAGTGACGACAAGGAAGGCCCAAGGACGACTCCCGCAAGCTCGGGTGTCCACAAATCGCCGCCGTTCCTCGCCAAACTCGAGCTTCCCTTGAGAAAGGGATTCTCTGATTTGGGGCTTTTCTAGGGAAATTGATGAAGGATTCAAGCTCACCAAGTGTTTTCCAACAAGATTGGTGTTTAAAGGAAGTGATTTGGTGAACAAACAAAGGCTTGTGGAGCTTGGAAGCTCAACAATGGCTGCAGGTCGTTCAGAGGAAGAAGAAAGAGAGTTTTGGGCCAAAAACTCGAAAAATGACCCTTTTATAGTGGGTCTGCCCGAGCTGCCATGCTGATCACGCCAGCTGCCAGAACCCACGGCGCCAACTACACCAACCTCCAGAACCAATGGCGCCATCCGCGCCAACATGGCGCCACTCGCGCCCCCTACAAGGAAGAACATGTCCTCTGGATGGTCTGGCGCCACTCGCGCCCACCTGGCGCCTCTGGCGTCAACCTTCATAGTCTCTAGCGTAACTCGCGCCAACCTGGCGCCATTGGGTCAGGCTCCAGTGTGTCCGACACCACTGGTGCCACTGTGGTGCTACTCGTGCCGACATCCAGTAAACATGGTGCTGATTGCGCCACATCGGCGCTACTAGCGCCACGCCTCTGCACTGGTTTTCTGCAAAAGAACCCTGGCGCTAACTGCACAAAATCCCGCGCCAACCGCGCCAGGACTCAGGGTTATTATATCAAAGGTGGAAAAAGTGGAAGACTCAATCGAAGAAGATGAAGAGGACAACATGAATTTAGTTGTCAAAAAGTTCAGCAAGTTCTTGAGAAGAAACAAGAATAGAAAGTTCACAAAGAACAACAACAACAACAACAAAAAGAGCGACAACAACTTCACTTGCTTTGAATGTGGTAAGCCTAGCCACATTAAATCTGAATGTTCTATCTTTTTGAAAAAGCAACAAGGTGAAAACAAAATAAAGAGAGAAGGAAAGCCTAAGAGAGCCTACATAGCTTGGGAAGACAATGAGTCAACAACTTTTGAATCATCAACTGAAAAGGAAGAAGCAAATGTGTGCCTCACTTCCACAATAAATGAAGATGATGAATCCTCAAATGCAGAATTAAGGTAAGTTCTGAATTTGATCAAGTTGTTGATGCTTTACAAGAAATGCATGATGAGGCTCAAAAGCTTGCAAAATCCAATAATAGGCTAAAAGGAAATCTTAGATGGCATGTCACAAAAATTGCAGAATTGCAAACTGATATTCGTAACTTGAAAGAAGAAAATGAAAAACTTGTTTCAAGTTACAAAATGAATGGATGTGTATGTGCTTCTTCTTCATCTAATGTTGACAAATACAATGATTTGCAAAAAGAATTTGATGAATTCAATAGAAGTCAAGGTGAAAAACATATGGTAGTTCTTTCTGAAAATAATTACTTGGTTGATCTTTTGAAAAGATTTTATAAAGGAAAATGCAATTTGGCTGAAATGCTAAGTGTGCAAAAATATGCTGGAGATAATTCTGGATTGGGTTACAAACATGGAGCAAAACCTTATGGAAAAACCAAGTTTGTGCCTTCAAAACAGAAATATCAAAAAGCTGTTTCAAAACCAAGGTTTTAATCACATGACTTATTTTGAAAGAGCATCAAAAACTGTAACTTGTAACTATTATATGAAAAAAGGTCACACATCTAATAGATGCTATGCTAGGAGATTCTATGTGCCAAATGGAGAATGCATTTGGGTGCCAAGAAAAAGGAAAACAGCTAACCCTTATGGACTCAATCTCAATTGGGTACCTTTCTCTATAAATTGATTTGAATTTTGCAGGTATGTCTAAGAGCAAGATCTTCATTATGGTATCTTGATAGTGGATGCTCTAGACATATGACTGGTGACATATCAATGCTCAGAAATTTGACTCTGAACGATGGAGGATTTGTCACCTTTGGAGACAACAACAAAGGGAAGATAATTGGAGAAGGAAACATAGGAGACAACTTTAAAACCAAAATCAAAAATGATCTTTATGTGGAAGGTTTGAAGCACAATCTCCTAAGTATAAGCCAACTTTGTGATAAAGGGTTCAAAGTGTCATTTAATGACAGTTGCTGCATGATATGTGATGGACAAAATGGTGAGGTGTTTCATATAGGTAAGAGAAAAGGTAATATCTATTTACTCTCCATAGATCATGCATTCTTTCACAACACTTCTTGCCTAATAGGTAAAATTGATGAATCTTGGCTATGGCATAGAAGGGCAAGTCACATTAACATGCATCATATGAACAAGCTGATAAAAAAGGATTTAGTCACTGGTTTACCCAAACTCAAGTTTGAAAAGGACAAATTATGGGATGCTTGTCAAAAGGGGAAACAAACAAAAAATTCTTTTCAAAGTAAAAATGTTGTTTCTACCTCAAGACCTCTTGAATTACTTCACATAGATTTGTTTGGTCCTTCTAGAACTATGAGTTTAGGAGGTAATTACTATGGGCTTGTCATTGTTGATGATTACTCTAGATTCACATGGACTTTGTTTTTGAAATCCAAGAGTGATGCTTTCAATACTTTTAGAAAATTGGCCAAACTTGCTCAAAATGAAAAGGGAAGCAAAATTATCTCAATAAGAAGTGATCATGGTGGAGAATTCCAAAATGAACATTTTGAAAAATTCTGTGAAGAAAATGGAATTAACCACAATTTTTTAGTTCTAAGGACACCCCAACAAAATGGTGTTGTGGAGAGGAAAAATAGATCCCTTGAAGAAGGTGCAAGAACTCTTCTTAATAAGACAAATTTGACTAAATATTTTTGGACTGGTGCTGTAAGTACAGTGTGCTACACCTTGAATAGATTACTAATAAGACTATTTTGAAGAAAACTCCTTATGAACTATACAAAGGTAGAAAACCAAACATTTCTCATTTGAGAGCATTTGGTTGCAAATGCTTTGTTTTAAATAATGGTAAAGAATCACTTGGTAAATTTGATGCTAAAGCTGATGATGTAACACCTCATATTTCAATCATTGTGCATGAAATTTTGATATAGATGATACATTTAATTTATGCATATTAATTAGGAATTTCTAAAAATAGTGTAAAAGGAAATGAATATATGACCCTTCCTTAAATCAAAAATTACAAAACTACCCTTAAGGTCAAAATGACGAAAATACCCCTGGCTATTTCAAAAATTACCAAAATACCCTTTAGCTTAGAAATGACCAGATATTCTTGGGGATTCTGTAAGAACTTGAGGAAAAGACAAAATATTCCTAGATAGCAGAATATCAAAATAATTTGAGGCAGAAAATTATAAAATAGAATTTCTATAAAATTTAGAAAGCAATTGAAAGAGAAACTTAATTCAGCCTAACTCAAGCATCAAAAAAACACAGGAAAATGATAGATATAATCCATAGAATTTTCTCTTAATTATAGGAGGAATAGACTTCTTTAATAAGCTAGTTTAGTAATTTTACTAATTAAAGGCAAAATGGACCAATAAGAATTAAGATAAAGCCAAGAGATAAGAAAAGTTTAAATAACACCTTAAATATGTTACTAAGACTTAAGTTAGTCTCTAAATAATTTTAGAATTTTATTCCTAGAAGGCATTCGAAATTAGGCTTTCATAAATGATAAAAACAATTTTATTCAATTTAAAAATATCTAATAAGTAAAGAAAAGAACAAAATTTCCTAAAACTTTAGCCATTCCACGTGAAGAAGGAAAAACAATTTAAGAAACTTGCTCTAAACCTAGCCATGGCCGTGTGATATCAAAAGGAATGGAGAAGGATTTAGAAAAATCAAGAAATGGACACATGGATGATTAAAAAGCTTGGAATCTTGCCATTGGTCCATTTGGAAAGTTAAGTCATCATACCTTAGAGATATTTCATGGCTAAAGCATAAATTTTTTTTACTAAAACTTAGCTACTCCACGTGAGAAAGGAAACCAAAGAATCATTCCATCTTGCCAAACCAACGTGCAAAATGAGAGGAAAGGAGAATGAAGTAGAAATTTCAAGAACATGGCCACTTGTAGGAAGAAAAACTACTAGCCAATAAGATTTAACCAATTGGAAAGCTAAGTTATGATAACCTAATAGATATTTGTATTAAAAGCAATTTTAGCAACCTTATAAAAGGGATGTGGGGACCGAAAATACAAGCTGGTCCAAGGAAACTCACGAGCAAAAATCCCACTCCATATCACTTTCTTTCCATCATTTTCCAATCTCACATCCTTTTCACTTTAACTTAAAGCAAAACAAAGGCCCACCATCTTAAAACCTCACGTAAAAAGCTATGAGTATTAGGAGCAAGGCTGTCCAAAATTTTAAAGAAAGCAAGGTATGGGGAAGCTTTATGATAAATATGGTTTGAATATTAATTATGCTAAGATTCTCATTTGTTTCCATAAAGAATTAAGTCTTGCATACCATGTGTTTGATGAAATGCCTCAAAGAGATAAAGATTGTTTAATAAATGATTGTTTGAATAAGTGACTTGAATCTAGCTTAATAAATGATTGTTTGAATAAGTGACTTGAATCTAGCTTGATAGGTGATTGTTTAGGTGACTTGAATCTTGTGTATTATGATTGCCTTTAAGCAAATGTTTGATTTGAATGTAGTTACATGATGGAATGTTTTATTAAAGCTTTATGTGTTATTTAACAAAGTTTCATATATAGTGTTGAAGTGTTCTATAAATTCTTGAACAAGTTTATTATATTAAGCTTTATACTGGATTCATGATTGAAAGTTTAAGCGTATGAGATTTAAATGGAAGATTAATATTGAAAATTGAATATGAGATAAAAAGAGAATCATTCATGCATGTTTCATATGCATATACCCTGCGGGGGTTAAGCCGTGTTGCCCTACGGGGGTTGAGTCGCGTTACCTCAAGAGGAGGTATGTCAGATAGCTAGAATTGAGACAAGCGTTTAGACAAAAGGTGTCTAAGCTGGGGGGTAGTAACAGTGGGGAGATCACCTACCCATGATGATCACATGTAGTGTGGGTGTGAGTCCTTTTGCAACACTGACCTACCTTGACTGTTCAATCCAATTCAAAAGAGAAAGAGAGTTGAGCTATCTTGACTATGGCCATGTGATGAGAATTTGGAAAAATCATGCATCAAGTAAACAAAGATTCATGCATCTTTCATGCATCTTAAAGAAATTATGACTATCTATGTATATATTCTGTTATTTAAACTATGTTTATCATAAACTTACCCTATCTTTTGTGTCTGTGATTGACACCTGTGATGACCTCAATTTATTTGAGCGAGCAAAGGAACAGTAAAGCGTGAGCAGTGGATGGTTGTGAAGAAATGATGAAGATATTTTGATGGCTTGTATTTTGTTACCTATGACGCGTAATTTGTATTAGACTTTGGACCAGTCTGTTGGCCTATATTTGGGACTGTATGATGGACTCTATTTTGGACTGTATGCTTTTATGAACTCAAGAACGTTTTATGTTAGATAACTCGTTTATAATATTAATTTTCGAGAAAACAATATTTTAGGAAAAAATAAATAATAATATTTCAAAAAAATTCTAAATAATAAGCTAAATATAAATGAGTCGTCTCAGATGAAGCCATCTTCCTTGGATATTCATTACATAACAAAGCATATAGAGTTTTCAATAAAAGAACTTTGTGCATGGATGAATCAGTACATGTTATTTGACACGAATCTAATCCCTCCAAGGAGGAAAAGAAGTGTGATGTTGATGCAGGTCCTTTGGAGGAGTTCATTCAGGTTAATGAT
This sequence comes from Glycine tomentella, assembly GCA_007407185.1. Classification (NCBI taxonomy): domain Eukaryota; kingdom Viridiplantae; phylum Streptophyta; class Magnoliopsida; order Fabales; family Fabaceae; genus Glycine; species Glycine tomentella. The sequence goes on from PYAF01003611.1 coordinate 306,645, forward strand.
TCAATGGATATAGAAAAAGAAGAACCAATTACTGAAGCAAAACAATCAACACCAGTCCAAGAGCCAAAAGATTGGAGAACTACAAGAGATCTCTCCCTTGACAATATCATTGGTGAAGTTTCAAAGGGAGTATCTATTAGATCATCATTAAAAAATCTCTGCTACAATATGGTTTTTGTTTTACAAATAGAACCTAAGAACATTGATCAAGCTTTAATTGATGAACATTGGATGCATGCCATGCATGATGAATTGAATCAATTTAAGAGAAATGAAGTTTGGGAACTTGTTCCTAGACCTTCTTCTCTCAAACCTATTGACACTAAATGAGTTTTTAGAAACAAACTTGATGAGAGTGGTATCATAGTCAAAAACAAAGCTAGATTGGTTGCAAAAGGTTACAACCAAGAGGAAGGCATTGACTATGAGGAAACCTATGCACCAGTTGCAAGATTGGAAGCCATTAAATTATTACTTGCATATGCATGTTTAATGAATTTTAAACTTTTTCAAATGGATGTTAAAAGTGCTTTCTTAAATGGATATATTGAGGAGGAAATCTATGTGGAGCAACCTCTTGGTTTTGTAGATTTTATATATCCAAACCATGTTTTCAAACTTACAAAAGCTCTTTATGGTTTAAAATAAGCTCCAAGGTCTTGGTATGAGAGATTAAGTAAATTTCTGCTTAAACAATCTTTCACAAGAGGACATATTGATAAAAACCTTGTTCATCAAAAGACATAGCAATGACATCTTATTAGTTCAAGTGTATGTTGATGATATAATTTTTGGTTTAACTAATCAATTGCTGTGTAAAGAATTTTCTATCTCTATGCAGAATAAGTTTGAAATGTCAATGATGAAGGAGTTAACATTCTTTCTAGGACTTCAAGTGAAGCAAATGAAGAATGGGACATTTCTAAATCAAACCAAGTATTGCCTTGAAGTGATCAAGAAGTTTGAAATGGATAAAAGCAAAGATGCTGCAACCCTAATGACAACTTCAACTTATCTTGATTCACATGAAAAAAGAAATAAAGTTGATGAATCAAGATTTAGATGAATGATTGGATCCTTACTGTATTTGATAGCTAGTAGACCAAATATTATGTTGAGTGTGTGCTTGTGTGCAAGATATCAAGCAAATCCCAAAGAATCACACCTCACTACAGTCAAAAGAATCCTCAAATATCTCAAATCGATACCAAAAGTTGGTCTTTCGTATCCTAAAGGTGCATCACTTAATTTAGTAAGATATTCTGATTCTTACTTTGCAGGGTGTAAATTGGATAGAAAAAGCACTAGTGGAACTTGTCACCTACTAGGCAGCTCACTAATATCTTGGCATTACAAGAAGCAATCTTGTGTTGCTTTATCAACAACTGAAGTTGAATACATCTATGCTGGAAGTTGTTGTGCTCAAAGCCTATGGCTAAAGCAACAATTGCAAGATTTTGGTGTAGAATTAAAATAAATTCCTTTGCTATGTGACAACACAAGTGCCATCAACATTTCCAAGAATCCTATAATGCACTCAAGGACCAAACACATTGAGATAAGACATCACTTTCTTAGAGATCACATCCAAAAAGGTAACATTAAAATTGAATTCATTGATACTCATCATCAATTAGCTGATATATTCACTAAACCTTTGGTAGAGGCAGATTCTATACTCTTAGAAATATGCTAGGTATCCTTGATGAGTCTAACATTTGCTAGCATGTTTGCCTTGTGCTTATTCATTAGAAACACCTTCATAACTTGTTCAATCATCACAAGTGCTTTCAAAATTTAAATATGTTGCATAAATACTGTTGAATATGATATTGCTACTATAATAATCGATTAGAGCATGTATTAATCGATTAAAAGAACTTGAAACATGACTTAGAATGAAGTTTGTACTTATGTAATCGATTACACAACTAGGACAATCGATTATTTTACATAGGAAATAATTCCAGAAAATGAAGTTCTCTAGAATAATCGATTACACCATCGAATTAATTGATTACAAAGCTTAAAACTTCTTTTACAAAATTTCAATTCACTGGAATAATCGATTGCAGTGAATGATAATCGATTAAAATGATTGAAAAACTGTTTGAAAATCAAAATCTCTTTGTAATAATTGATTACATAAGATATATAATCGATTACAATTCATCTTCTTTAACTGAATCTCACTGAAATAATCAATTACTTGTCGAATTAATCGATTACAGCTTCTGCAGATACTGATTCTGCTTACGAATTAATCGATTATATAAGCATATAATTGATTATTCATGGAGTTACTGCAGAAATCTGCAAGATTTTCTTGGAAATTATAACTGCCCAATTGCCACCTAATTCAAATTTGAATCTTTTGTGCTTTAATGTTGGTGGGTTAATTCGAAAATATCTGTTACTCATTTCAAATTTGAACTTTGGAGCCCAAATTCTTCTTTAAATACAGCCTATGATCAAAGGAAAAATTACATCATCTTAAGCACTACTATGTTTTTTCTTTCTTCCTTTGTGTCCAAAAATCTTGTCTTGTAGCCTTTCCTCCCTAGTTCAATATGTTTGTACCCAAGAGAACCAAAACCTCTAAGAGAAAGAATGCTAAAACCTCTAACCCTGTTGTCAATAGGTTAGATCACTGGTTTCCTGCTAAGAGAGACAAAATGACCTATCTTCAGTTCAATGCCACCAAACTCATTTGTCCTCCCAAACAGCTTGACCTTGACTGGTTCATTAGAGAAGGTTTTTAATTCCCTACTTTTATTGAAACCCAGGGATTGAAAAAGTTTGTTGAGATGAAGGGTACCTTTTACCCTGAATTAGTGAAGGTGTTCTACACCTGTGCTAAGGGCTCTATGAATGGAACACTTCTGTCCCAAGTTAATGGAGTAGCCATGGAATTTACTCCTTAGGTCTGGGAAGCTGTTGCTGGTATTTCCTTTGAAGGTGAAAGGAAATTTGAAGAAGAGGCTGGGGGTTATAATAGGGTGGAAACCTATAGGGGGATGCTTCTTGATCCCCAAATGAGGCCAAAGCTTAGGCTAAGCACTAGCCCAATGACCTATGAAGACAAACTTCTTCACTACATAATCACCTAACTCCTGACTCCTAGAGCCACCAATCATGCCCAAGCCACTGATGATGACATACAACTTGTGTATGGCCTCAAGAATCCCATTCAGATGAATTGGATTCTCATTCTTGAGGAGATTATGCTTAAATCCAAGAGGCTGATGAATTACCCTTTTCCATATGTTGTTCTTGTTTCCAGGTTTATTAATTACTTTAACATAGATGTCTCTAATGAGGTTGTTGACAACACAAACTCCAGCAATAGCCTCATCAAAGAGAAACATCTCACCAAGCTTGGGATGGTCAAAACCCCTCATGGATGGCAAATGGCTGGCCAACAAATCCCTGCTGTTGGAAATGAAGAAGAAGCTGATGAAGAGGTTGAAGATGAAGGCCTTACTCAACCATCTTACAGTCCATTTGAATCACTTATGATTCGAAAGATGGATGGCTTATTGTCCCAACATCATGAGCACAGGGCTGAGACTAATTCATCTTTGGAAGAGATAAAATCTAGGCTAGAAAACATAAAGGCTAGGCTTGTCCTTGATGGTTCTGAATCCTTTTAGGATTGCTATGTTTTTCTTTCTATGTGCTGTGTTCTATTTCCTGTTACTGCTTTACTATGTTTTCCTTGATTAATGTAATGTCTTTGCCTTTCCAAATAATGAAGTTTTATTTTCTCCTTCTCGTTACTTGCTATGCTATCTTTTTGTCTTTGATAAGCCAAATAGGGGAAGAAATATTGATTGACATCTAAAAAACATACTACTCTGTTTTGATCTCTGTTGTGCTCTGTTTTGTATTTTTTTTAAACTGATGAAGTAAGGGGAAGCAAACTAAGTCTAAAGAAGCAACTAATGAAAGTTAATGATTAATGTTTATGTAAGCATACCTCTTAACACTTGCTCTTGGCAAAGAGGCTGGTTTGTTTTCAGGTTAACAAAGTTCAAGACTTCTATTTTCATCCCTCAAAGTACTTCAAAAATCAAACACATGGTCAATCAAACATTTGGTATGTTCAAAGTCAAAAAGGCAGAGATTGTTGGATATAGGGGGAGCAACTAGAAGAATGAAGCCTATGACTTGGAAGAATGTTTTGAGCTTTTCACATGCCTTGAAGATTGTAATTCAAATGAAGTGTAGGAGAGGCCAATCTTTTGATTCTTGCATTACATGCACTTGATCATTAACATGCTTAAATGTTTTCATTAAAATATCAAAGCTACTCACACATTGAAAAAGGAATTAATTGAGTAACGTTTTTGGAAAAATGTAATTTCACTGTTTTAATCGATTACACAGCGGATTAATCAATTATTTGGTTCGTGTTTAAAACTGGGAAAACTTTGATGAACATTTTAATCGATTTCACAATTCTTGTAATCGATTACATAGTGTAAAATGAAAATTGTGCATTGCTGTGTTAATCGATTACCGTTATTCGTAATCAATTACTTAAGCTATTTGAAAAAACTTGCTTCACTGCTTTAATCGGTTACCGTTATTCGTAATCGATTACACAAGCTGTTTTTGAAATAAAACTTTTTTGATTTAATCGATTACAGCTCAGGTTAATCGATTATTTTGTTCGTTGTGAAACCCAGAATGGAGCCTTGAACACTTTAATCGATTAAGTGACAATTTAATCGATTACATAAGGCATTTTAATCGGTTATATGGCGCGTGTAACTGATTATAGGTTGTTACAAAAAGCTGTTATAAATAGAATGAAGGCTTGGCTTGAAACACAACTTGAATACTTCGAATTTTCTAAATATACACAAGCCTTCTAAGAGTTAGAAAGTGATTATCTGGGTTTACTAACTTCTTGTCCCACTCTTTAATCTTCATGGGTATTGAATGATTTCTTGGGCAAGAGATTTAAAAAGAGTAATGGAGAGCATGTTCTGAAATTCTGTTTTTGCAATTCAACTTGATTGGTAACTCATATGCATTCATTCTCATTGGATCATCAGGTTGTTTTTCTCCATTATCTTTGATTGTAATTTCATTTTTGAAATTTCTGTTATTTGATGCTATTGTAAAAGGGTTTTTTGAAGCTTGGACTAGAGTAGTGTTCTCTAGGGAAGAACAGAGTAGTGTTCTCTGGTTCTTGTTCATTAAAAGTATAATAGGGTTTTAGATTTCTATTCTTTATCTAGTGTTGATAAAGAGAGTTTGTTGTAAAGCTTGTAAGAACTGAAATTTATAATAGTGGAACTCTAATCTAGTGTTGATTAGAAGAAACAGGATGTAGCTTCTTTAGAGAAGTGAACCAATATAAATTCTTGAGTTGCTTTCTATTTCTTCATCTTTATCAGTTATCTTATTCACTTGTTCTTGGCATCGTTATCATTACTCAACAAGTTCTATTTTGAGCTATTGATTTCTTGAGTTGAGTGATTTGATTGATTAAAAGTATTCTTGGTTTAAAAGTGATGAAGATCCTTTAACTTTGATTTTGTAAACAAATTTTAAAATACCAAGATCTAACCAAGCTCTTGGTTATTGTGGGTATTCCTATTGTTTTCAATGATGATGCAGGAAAACTGGAAGATGTTATGCAGTTTAATGAAAAGATAAAGCTTGATTCAAATGACAATGTGGAACATTCAACACCCATTGAAGAGCAAAAGGATTAGAGAACTACTAATGATCTTTCTCTAGACAATATCATAGGGGAAGTATCAAAGTAAGTTTCTACTAGATCCTCTTTAAGAAATCTTTGCTGTACAATGGCATTTGTTTCACAAATTGAACCGAAAGGCATTGACCAAGATTTACTTGATGAACATTGGATGATGACCATGAATGATGAATTAAATCAATTTAAGAGAAATGAAGTGTGGGAATTAGTTCCTAGACCTTCTTCTCATAAACCTGTTGACACCAAATGGGTTTTTAGAAACAAACTTGATGAAAATGGTATCATTATAAGGAACAAGGCCATATTGGTTGCTAAAGGATACAACCAAGAGGAAGACATTGATTATGATGAAACATATGCTCCAGTTGCTAGATTGGAGGCCATTAGGTTGCTACTTGCTTATGCATGTCTAATGAGTTTTAAATTGTTTCAAATGGATGTTAAAAGTGCTTTTTTAAATGGATATATTGAGGAGGAAATTTATGTTGATCAACCTCCTGGTTTCATTGATTTTAAACATCCAAATCATGTTTTCAAACTGAGAAAAACATTGTATGGTTTAAAACAAGCTCCAATGTCTTGGTATGAAATCTGATTGACCAATCTTTCATAAGAGGACAAGTGGACAAAACCTTGTTCATCAAGAAAAGAGGCAATGATATTTTGATAGTTCAAATTTATGTAGATGATATAATATTTGGTTCATCTAATCAGTCTAGGTGCAAGCAATTTTCTATCTCTATGCAGAGTGAGTTTAAGATGTCTATGATTGGAGAATTGACATTCTTTCTTGGACTTCGAGTGAAGCAATTGAAGAATGGAACATTTCTCAGCCAATAAAAATATTGTTTGGAAATGATTAAGAAATTTGAATTGGAAAAATGAAAAGATGCTGCAACTCCCATGACTACATCAACATATCTTGACTTAGATGAAAGAGGAAAAAGTGTTGATGAGTCAAAGTACAAAGGAATGATTGGATCCTTATTATACTTAACTGCAAGTAGATCGGATATAACACTTAGTGTTTGCTTATGTGCAAGATATCAAGCAAATTCCAATGAATCTCATCTTACTGCAGTAAAAAGGATACTCAAATATCTCAAATCCACACCAAAAGTTGGATTATGGTATTCTAAAGGTACATCAATTAGTATAATTGGATATTCTGATTCATATTTTGCAGGATGTAAATTGGATAGTAAAAACACTAGTGGTACATGTCACTTATTGGGAAGCTCTCTGATTTCTTGGCATTGCAAGAAACAATCCTTTGTAGCCCTTTCTACTGCTAAAGCTAAATACATTTCTGCTGGAAGTTGTTGTGCAAAAAGTCTTTGATTGAAGCAACAACTATAAGACTTTGGTGTTAAGCTACAGGAGATTTCCTTGCTGTGTGACAACACATGTGCTATCAACATTTCCAAAAATCCTATTATGCACTCAAGGACAAAACACATTGAGATCAGACATCACTTTATCAGAGATCACATCCAAAAGGGTAATATCAAAATTGAGTTTGTTGAAACTAAAAATCAATTAGCTGATATTTTTACTAAACCCTTAGCAAGAGATAGATTTTATTCACTTAGAAACATGCTCGGATTTCTAGATGAATTCAGTGTGTGTTAGCTTGTTGTTTATGTGCTTATTTACATGAAATTGAATCATTTATTTGCCTTTCATCTCAAATGATACAAATTCCAAAAAAGCTGCATAATTACTGTTCATACTGATAAATTGACTGTAATAATCGATTAAGCCTCAGGATAATCGATTAAATGGACTTCAAAAGCTTTTTATAATGAATTTTGTGCTTATGTAATCTATTACAAAGATGAAATAATCGATTATTCTTCATTTAAAATGACTTCAGAAAATAACGTTCACTGGAATAATTGATTACGTCATCGAATTAATCGATTACACAAGCTAAAAAAAATCTTTTAAAACATTACATTTCACTGGAATAATTGATTACCACATATTGTAATCGATTACACTTCATCATCGTGAAATGAATCACTCACTGGTTTAATCGATTACGCCTCATGTTAATTGATTACAACCATTTGCAGAAACCAATTTTGCTTACGAATTAATCGATTACATAAACTCGTAATCGGATTATTCATGTAGTTACTACAAAATTTGAAAGATTTTTCAAAAAAAAATTGTAACTACCCTGAAAACAATAGGAATACCCACAATAACCAAGAAGGGGGTGAATTAGTTTAAAAACTTGGTATTTTAATTTTTTTTATAAAATCAGAGTCAAAGGATCTTAATCATTTTTAAAGCAAGAATGCTTTTAATCAATCAAATCACTCAGCTCAAGAAATCAATAGCTCAAAACAGAACTTGTTAAGTAATGATAATTATACTGGTTCACTTCTCAAAAGAAGCTACATCCAGTTTCTTCTAATCAACACTAGATTAGAGTTCCACTATTATAAATTTCAGTTCCTACAAGCTTTATAGCAAACTCTTTTTATCATCCCTGGATAAAGAATAGAAATCTAAAACCTTATTAGACTTCTAGTGATCAAGAACCAGAGAACACTACTCTGTTCTTCCCTAGAGAACCCTACTCTAGCAAAAGCTTTAAAGAACCCTTTACAGTAGCATCAAATAACAAACATTACAAAAACGAATTTACAACCAAAGATAATGGAGAGAAACAACCTGATGATCCAATGAATATGAATGCATGTGAGTTACCAATCAGAGTTGAATTGCAGAAAAAGAATTTCAGAACATGTTCTCTAAAACTTCTTTGAAACCTCTTGCCAAAGAAATCATTCAATACCCATGAAGATTAAATAGTGGGACAAGAACTTAGTTAACCCATAAAATCACTTTCTAACTTTGTGAAGGCTTGAGTATATTCAGAAAATTCGAAGTATTCAAGTTAAGTTTCAAGACAAGCCTTCTTCCTATTTATAACAATTTTTTGCAACAGACTGTAATCGATTACACGCGTTGAGTAATCAATTAAAATGACTTATGTAATCGATTAAATTGTCACTTAATCGATTAAAGTGTTCAAGGTTTCATCCTGGGTTTTACAATGAACAAAATAATCGATTATCCCGAGCTGTAATTGATTAAATCAGTGAAGTTTTATTTCTGAAGCAGCTTGTGTAATCGATTACAATTTATGGTAATCGATTAAAGCAGTGAAGCATGTTTTTCTAGATAGCTTATGTAATCGATTACAAGAGTTATGTAATCGATTAATATGTTCATCAAAGCTTTTCCAGATTTAAAACAAAGCAAATAATCGATTAAACCTGATATGTAATTGATTAAAATAATAGGATTACATTTTTCCAAAAACATTATTCATTTAATTCCTTTTCAAAATATTAATAGCTTTGATACTTTAATGAAAACACTTAAGCATGTTAATGATTATGTGCATGCAATGCAAGGATCAAAAGATTGGCCTCTTATACACTTCATTTGAATTACAATCTTCAAGGCATGTGAAAAGCTCAAAACTTTCTTCTAAATCATAAACTTCATCTTCTTGTTGCTCCCCCTATATCTAACATGCCCAACTGCCACCAAATTCAAAATTTGAATCTTCTGAGCTTTTATGTTAGTGGGTTGATTCAAAATGACAGTTATACTTTCAAATTTCAAACTTTGGAGCCCAAAACCATCTATAAATACAGCTTTGCTAAAGAAATAAATCACATCATTCTCTTCTTCAATCTTAAGCCTTGCTGTAGTTCTGGTTCTGTGTTCTCATCTTCTGAGTCTAAGGACTCTACTCCTTGTATTCACCATGTCTGCTCCTAAGAGATCAAAAACCTCTAAGAGAAAGAGTGATGAAACTTCCAACCCTGTAGTAAGTAGGTTAGATCATTGGTTTCCAACTGAGCGTGATAAAATTAACTACCTACAGTTTAATGCTACCAAACTCATTTGCCCTCCCAAACATCTTGACCTTGCATGGTTTACTAAAGAAGGTTTTCAATTCTTTGCTATGATTGAAGCCCAGGGATTGAAGAAATTTGTTGAGATGAAGGGTACTTTTTACCCTGAATTAGTGAAGGTGTTTTACACTTGTGCTAAAGCCTCTATGGATGAGACTATCCTATCTCAAGTTCATGGTGGCCATGGAAATTACTCCTGAGGTTTGGCAAGAAGTTCCTGGCATTTCCTTTGTAGGTGAAAGGAAATTTGAGGAGGAGGCTGAGGGTTACAATAGGGTTGAAACCTATAGAGGGATGCTTCTTAACCCTCAAATGAGGCTGAAATTGAGGCTTAGTACTGGTCCAATGACTCATGAAGATAGACTTCTTCATTACATAATCACCTATATCTTGACCCCTATATCCACAAATCATGCACAAGCCACAAATGATGATATACAACTTGTGTATGGCATGAAAAACTCTATTCAGATGAACTAGATCCTCATCCTTGAGGAAACCATGTTGAAAGCCAAGAGACTGGTCAATTATCCATTTCCATATGTTGTTTTAGTGTCTAGACTCATTGATTACTTCAAGATAGATGTCTCAAATGAGGTGGTTGACAACACTAACTCCAACAATAGTCTCATCAAGGAAAAGCACCTTAACAAGCTTGGAACGCTTAATTCTCCTTATGGATGACAGATAGCTGGACAACAAGTTCCTCATGTTGGTGCTAAAGAAGAAGGAGATGAAGAAGAAGAAGCTGAAGGCCCTGCTCAACCATCCTACAGTCCCTTTGAATCTCTAATGATTCAGAAGATGGATGCTTTACTGTCTTTACACCATGAGCACAGGGGCGAGACTAATTCGTCTATGGAAGAGATGAAATCTAGACTAGAAAACATAGAGGCTAGGCTTGTTATTGATGACTCTGACAAACTAGTTTAAATTGCTTATGTTCTTGATGCTTTCTGTCTAATTCTGAGTGTGTTATGCTTTGGTTAATGTTTTGAATTTAAATTTCAATGTACTACATCATCTATCAATTAATATAAGTTATGTTTTCTCTTCTTAAAATTCTCTCTATGAACATTATTTTTGTCTTTGATAAGCCAAATAGGGGGAGAAATAATTGTAATAATCATAGGGTTGTAATAACAAAGGGGGATAAATAAAAAACAACTCTGTTTGTTTATATGGGGAGAAATAATTTGTGATGTGTGATCTATTTGTTTGCTCTATATTTTTATGAGAAATTATACAAGTCAGGGGAGCAAATTTAAAGCATTATATACTTAAGACTTGTTCTTGCAAAAGCTGATATAAATTTCAGGATATCAAAAGCTGATATAAATTTCAAAAGAAATTAAGTTATCCTGGTTAAGTTTTTGGAAAAATGAAAACTTACTGTTTTAATCGATTAAATGCTTTTGTTCTAAATCTGGAAAAAACATGAAGAACACTTTAATCGATTATTGACCCAGAGAACACTTTAATCGATTATAACAGCAAGAAAAGATTAGAATGAAGTAGTCAATACAATGATTTATACTGGTTCACTTCTCAACCTAGAGAAGCTACACCCAGTTCTTCTAACTAACAAGTTAAAGTTCCACTAATAACAAACTATTTCTTACAAGCTTTTTACAACCACTCTCAATCACACCTAGATCAAGAACGAGACTTCTAACTCACATAGAATTTCTATGATCAAGACATAAAGAACACCTATCTCTACTCTTACCTCTAGGAACACCTATCCTAGAAAATGAAAACAATAGGAATAACCACAATAACCAAGAGGGGGTGAATTGGTTGAAACTTGGTATTTTAAAATTTATTTATCAAATCAGAGTTAAGGGTCTTTATCACTTTTAAAACCAAGAATGCTTTTACTCAATCAAATTACTCAGCTCAAGAAACCAATAGCTCAAAACAGAACTTGTTACGTAATGATAATGAAACCAAGAATAAATGAAAAAGATGACTTGTAGAGGTAGAGATAAAGAAAATCAACACAAGCAATTTATACTGGTTCACTTCACAACAGAAGCTACATCTAGTTTCTTCTAATCAACACTAGATTAGAGTTCCACTATTATAAATTTTTGTTCTTACAAGCTTTAAAACAACCTCCCTTTATCAACACTAGATAAAGAATAGAAATCTAAAACCCTATTAGACTTCTAAAGAGCAAGAATTAGAGAACACTACTCTGTTCTTCCCTAGAGAACACTACTCCAGCAAAAGCTTCAAGAACCCACTTACAATAGCATCAAATAACAGAAATTCCAAAACAAAATTACAATCAAAGATTATGGAGAGAAACAAACTGATGATTCAATGAATGTGAATGCATATGTATTACCAATCAAGGTTGAATAGCAAAAAACAAAATTTCAAAACATGCTCTCCATTAAACTCTTGAAGTTTCTTACCCAAAAATCATTCAATGGCTCATGATGATTAAAGAGTGGGACAAGAAGTTAGAGAACCCAGAAAATCACTTTCAAACTCTTAGAAGGCTTGTGTATACTTAGAAAATACTGTTCAAGTTAGGAAACAAGCCAAGCCTTCCATCTATTTATAACAGAATTTTGTAACAACCTGTAATCGATTACATGTGCCAAATAATCAATTTAAACGCATATGTAATCGATTAAATTGTCACTTAATCGATTAAAGTGTTCAAGGAACATTCTGGGTTTCAACAACGAACAAAATAATCGATTAAACCGAGCTGTAGTCGATTAAATAAGAATAGTTCAGTTTCAGAAAATAGCCTATGTAATCGATTACAAATAATGGTAATCAATTAAAGCAACAAAGCAGGCTTTTTCAAATGGCCTATGTAATCGATTATGAATGAAGGTAATCGATTAGCACAGCAAGGCACAAAATACATTTTACACTATGTAATCGATTACAATAAGTGTGTAATTGATTAAAATATTCACCAAAGCTTTCTAGTTTCAAATACGAGCCAAATAATCGATTAATCCGATAGGTAATCGATTAAAAAGTTCATAGAAGCTTTTCCAGTTTGAAACATGAACTGAATAATCGATTAAAATGCTATGTAATTGATTAAAACAGTAAAATTATATTTTTCCAAAAACATTACTCAATTAAATCATTTTTCAAATAGTTAGTAGCTTTGATGTTTTAATGAAAATCATTTAAGCATGTTAATGAGTATGTGAATGCAATGCAAGGATCAGATGGTTGCCTTCTCCTACACTTTATTTGAATTACAATTTTCAAGGCATGTGAAAAGCTCAAAACAATCTTCTAAATCATAGGCTTCATTCTTCATGTTGCTCCACCTATATCCAACAATCTCCCCCTTTTTAGCTTTGAACATGCCAAATATTTGATTGACCATGTGTTAGATTTTGAAGTTCTTTGAGGGATGAAAAGTAGAAGACTTTGAACTTTTGCAAACCTGAAAACAAATCAGCCTCTTTGCCAAGAACAAGTGTTAAGAGATATGCTTGCATAAATATTAATCATTAACTTGCATTAGTTGCTTCCTTAGACTTAATTTGCTCAATTTGCTCCCCCTTAATTAGATAATTCATTAGTTTTTAATTTGTGCAAAACTTAGCAGAAAAACAAAGCACAACAGAGTATGATATATCAATCAATATTTCTCTCCCTATTTGGCTTATCAAAGACAAAAATATAGCACAGTAAATAATGAGAAGGAGAAGCATAGAAACTTCATTAATCAATGGGGAGGAACAATACATTAATCATGAAAAAATAAAAGAAAACAGATGAAAAGTAGAAAGATGGAATACAAGAAACTAGAAAAACATAGAAATCCTAGAAGGATTCAGAACCATCAAACATAAGCTTGGTTCTATGTTTTCTAGCCTAGATTTTATCTCCTCTAATGCTGAATTGGTCTCAGCCCTGTGCTCATGATGTAGGGACAATAGGCCATCCCTCTTTTGAATCATAAGAGATTCAAATGGACTGTAAGATGGTTGAGTAGGGTCTTCTTTAGCTTCTTCATCAGCTTCCTCTTCAATTTCAGCAGCAGCAGCAGGAACTTGTTGGCCAGCCATTTGCCATCCTTGAGGGGTTTTGACCATCCCTAGCTTTGTAATATGTTTCTCCTTGATGAGGTTGTTGCTTGAGTTAGTGTTGTCAACAACCTCATTAGAGACATCTATATTGAAATAATCAATAAACCTGGAAATAAGCACAACATAAGGAAATGGGTAATTCATTAACCTCTTGCACTTAAGCATTATCTCCTCAAGAATAAGAATCCAATTCATCTGAATTGAATTCTTGAGACCATACACAAGTTGTAGGTCATCATCAGTGGTTTGGGCATGGTTGGTGGCTCTAGGAGTAAGGATGTAAGTGATTATGTAGTGGAGGAGTCTGTCTTCATGGGTCATAGGGCCAGTGTTGAGCCTAAGTTTCAACCTCATTTGGGGATCAAGAAGCATCCCCCTATAGGTCTCAACCCTATTGTATCGCCCAACCTCTTCTTCAAATTTCCTTTCCCCTTCAAAGGAAATTCCAGCCACTGCTTCCCAGACTTCTGGAGTTATTTCCATGGCAACTCCATTTACTTGGGACAGAAGAGTCCATCCATGGAACCCTTAGCACAGGTATAGAACACCTTTACTAACTCAGGGTAAAATGTACCCTTCATCTCAACAAACTTCTTCAATCCCTGGGTTTCAAGGAAAACAGGGAATTGAAAACCTTCCCTGATGAACCAGTCAAGTTCAAGGTGTTTGGGAGGACAAATTAATTTGGTAGCATTGAATTGAAGGTAGGTCATCTTGTCTCTCTCAGTAGGAAACCAGTGATCTAACCTATTGACAGCAGGGTTAGAGGTTTCACCAGCCTTTCTTTTGGAGGTTTTGACTCTCTTAGAGGTAGACATGGCTAAAGAGGGATGAGAGACTATCTGGGCAAAGTTTCTAAACTCAAAGGGAGGAAGAACACAGTAATGTTTTAAGGAAGAAGAAGAAGTTTGCTGTGATTTCTCCCTTCAACAATGAGTTGTATTTATAGAAGTTTTCAGGCTCCTAAGATTCAAAATTTGAAATTAGGAATAGTTAATACGAATTAACCCACTACCATTAAGGCACATAAGATTCAAATATGAATTAGGTGGCAGTTGGGCAGTTACAATTTCCAAGAAAACCTGACAGATTCTGCAGTAACTCCATGAATAATCGATTATTTCCATCTGTAATCGATTAATTCGTAGGCAAAATCAGTTTTTGCAAAAGCTGTAATCGATTAATTTGTAATGTAATCGATTATTTTAGTGAAAACCAGTTAAGGAAGATGAAATGTAATCGATTATTCTAGAGAGATTTGAAAATTCATAATCAATTTGAAGCTTGTATAATCGATTAATTCGATATGTAATCGATTATTCCAGAGGGATTTGAATTTCTAAAACAGATTCTCGGTAATTTAATCGATTACCATTCACTGTAATTGATTATTCCAGTGAATTTAAATTTTGTAAAAGGATTTTTGCACAGTGTAATTGATTAATCCGTGGCTTAATCGATTATTACAGCGAAATTCAGTTTTCTGGAAATATTTTTCTATGAAGAATAATCGATTATTTTGCTTGTGTAATCGATTACATAAGCACAGATTTCACTCTAAGCCATGTTTTAAGTTCTTTTAATAGATTAATTCGAGCTCTAATCAATTATTACAGCGAAAACATCATAATGAATAGTGATTTATGCAGCACAAATTGGAAATTGAAAGCTATGTGATGATGGAACAAGTATGAAGCTATATCACATAGATAAGCACACAACAATCTTGCTAATGAAGATTAGATTCATCCAAGATACCTAGCATGTTTCTAGGAGCATAGAATCTATCTATAGCCAAAGGTTTAGTGAGTCTATCAGCCAATTGATTATGAGTATCAGTGAAATCAATTTTGATATTACCTTTTTGGATGTGATCTCTTAGGAAATGATGCCTTATCTCAATGTGTTTGGTCCTTGAGTGCATTATTGGATTCTTTGAGATGTTGATAGCACTTGTGTTGTCAGATAGTAGAGGTATTTCTTTTAATTCTACACCAAAATCTTGTAATTGTTGCTTTAGCCATAAGCTTTGAGCACAACAACTTCCAGATGAGATGTATTCAGCTTCAGCTGTTGATAGTGCAACATAAGATTGTTTCCTACAATGCCATGAGATCAATGAACTTCCTAGTAGATGACAAGTTTCAGTAGTGCTTTTTCTATCCAACTTGCATCTTGCACAGTTAGAATCAGAATAACCAACAATATTAATTGATTCACCTTTAGGATACCAAAGACCAACTTTTGGTGTTGACTTGAGATATTTGAGGATTCTTTTGACTGCTGTAAGGTGTGATTCTTTAGGATTTGCTTGATATCTTGCACACAAGCACACACTTAGCATAATGTCTGGTCTACTAGATGTCAAATACAATAAGGATCCAATCATTCCTCTAAATTTTGAATCATCAACCTTCTTTCCTTTTTCATCTGAATCAAGATAGGTTGATGTTGCCATTGGAGTCGCAACATCTTTGCTTTTATCCATTTCAAACTTTTTGATCACTTCAAGAAAATACTTGGCTTGATTTATAAATGTTCCATTCTTCATTTGCTTCACTTGAAGTCTAAGAAAGAATGTTAATTCTCCCATCATTGACATTTCAAATTCATTATGCATAGAGATTTAGAAAATTCTTTGCACAACAATTGATTAGTTAAACCAAAAATTATATCATCAACATATATTTGAACCAATAAAATATCATTCTTTTGCCTTTTGATGAACAAGGTTTTATCAACATGTCCTCTTGTGAAAGATTGTTCAAGCAGAAATTTACTTAATCTTTCATACCAAGATCTTAGAGCTTATTTTAAACCATAAAGAGCCTTTTTAAGTTTAAAAACATGGTTTGGATGTTTGAAATTAGTAAAACCAGGAGGTTGTTCCACATATATATCCTCCTCAATATATCCATTTAAGAAAACACTTTTAACATCCAATTGAAAAAGTTTAAAATCCATTAAACATGCATATGCAAGCAATAACCTAATGGTTTCCAATCTTGCAACTGGAGCATAGGTTTCCTCATAGTCAATGCATTCTTCATGGTTGTAACATTTTGCAACCACTCTAGCTTTGTTTCTAACTATGATTCCACTCTCATCAAGTTTGTTTCTAAAAATTCATTTAGTGCCAATAGGTTTGAGAGAATAGGGTCTAGGAACAAGTTCCCAAACTTCATTTCTCTTAAACTGATTTAATTTATCATGCATGGCATGCATCCAATGTTCATCAATTAAGGCTTGATCAATTTCTTAGGTTCTATTTGAGAAACAAAAGCCATATTACAACAGAGATTTCTTAATGAAGATCTAGTAGATACTTCCTTTGAAACTTCACCAATGATATTGTCAAGTGACTGATTTCTTGTAGTTCTCCAATCTTTTGGCTCTTGGACTGATGTTGATGGTTTTGTTTCAGCACATGGTTCTTCTTTTTCTTTATTAATTGAATCATTGAGCTGGATAAATTCCTCCAAAGAACCTGCATCTACATCACACTTCTTTTCTTCCTTGGAGGGATTAGATTCATCACAAATCACATGTACAGATTCTTCCATGCACAAGGTTCTTTTATTGAAAACACTATATGCTTTACTATGTAATGAATATCCAAGGAAAATGACTTCATCAGCTTTAGCATCAAATTTTCCAAGTGATTCTTTACCATTATTTAAAACAAAACACTTGCAACCAAATGCTCTTGAATGAAAAATGTTTCGTTTTCTACCTTTGTATAGTTCATAAGGAGTTTTCCTTAAAATAGGCCTTATTAGCAATCTAATCAAAGTGTAGCAAATTGTACTTACAGCATCCGTCCAAAAATATTTTGGCAAATTTGTCTCATTAAGAAGAGTTCTTGCACCTTCTTAAAGGGATCTATTTTTCCTCTCCACAACACCATTTTGTTGAGGTGTTCTTGGAGCTGAAAATTGTGGTTAATTCCATTTTCTTCACAGAATTTTTCAAAATGTTCATTTTGGAATTCTCCACCATGATCACTTCTTTTTGAGATAAGTTTGCTTCCCTTTTCATTTTGAGCAAGTTTGACCAATTTTCTAAAGGCATTGAAAACATCACTCTTGGATTTGAAAAACAGAGTCTATGTGAATCTAGAGTAATCATCTACAATGACAACCCCATAGTAATTACCTCCTAAACTCATAATTCTAGAAGGACAAAACAAATCCATGTGAAGTAATTCAAGGGGTCTTGAGATGAAAACAATGTTTTACTCTGAAATTTTTTTTTAGTTTGTTTCCCCTTTTGACAAGCATCACATAATTTGTCCTTTTCAAACTTGAGTTTGGGTAAGCCAATGACTAAATCCTTTTAAATTAGCTTGTTCATATGATGCGAGTTAATGTGACTTGCCCTTCTATGCCATAGCCAAGATTCATCAATTTTGCTTATTAGGCAAGAAGTGTTGTGAAAGAATGCATGATTTATGGAGAGTAAATAGATATTACCTTTTCTTTTACCTAAGTGAATTTCCTCACCACTTTTTCCATCACATATCATGCAACAATTGTCATTGAATGACACTTTGAACCCTTTATCACAGAGTTGTCTTATACTTAGGAGATTGTGCTTTAACCCTTCCACATAAAGAACATTTCTGATTTTGGTTTTGAAGCTATCTCCTATATTACTTTCTCCAATGATCTCCCCTTTGTTATTATCTCCATAGGTGACAAAACCTCCATCTTTAAGAGTTAAATTTGTGAGCATTGACATGTCACCAGTCATATGTCTAGAGCATCCACTATCAAGATACCATAATGAAGATCTAGCTCTTAGACATACATGCAAAATTCAAATCACTTTATAGAGGAAGGTACCCAATTGAGATTGGGTCCATAGGGGTTAGCTACTTTCTTCTTCTTTTGCACCCAAATACAATCTCCATTAGGTACATAGAATCTCCTAGCATAGCACTTATAGGATGTATGTCCTTTCATCATACAGTAGTTGCATGTTACAGATTTTGATGAATTTCTCAAGTAAGCATTTTGATTGATCTTTGAGTTATTGAACTTCTTTTGATTCTTCTGTTTTTGTGGTACAAATACAATTTAACCCAAACCAGAAGTATCTCCAGCATATTTCTGCACACTCAACATTTCAGCCAAGTTGCATTTACCTTTGTAAAGCTTTCTCCTTGACTTCTTTTGAAATCATCAAAATCTTTTTGCAACAAATTGTATTTGTCAACATTAGTATAAGAAGAAGCACATACATATCCATTCATTTTGTAACTTGAAACAAGTTTTTCATTTTCTTCTTTCAAGTTGCAAATTACAGTTTTCAAATCTGTAATTTTTGCAACATGCCATCTAAGATTTCCTTTGAGCTTATTATTGGATTTTGCAAGCTTTTGGGCCTCTTCATGCATTTCTTGAAAAACATCAATAACTTGATCAAGTTCAGAATTTACCTCAGTTCCAGCAATTATGAGTTCATCATCATCTTCATTGATTGTGAAAGTGAGACACATATTTACTTCTTCATTTTCAGTTGAGGATTCAGAAGTTGTTGACTCATTATCTTCCCAAGCTATGTAGGCTCTCTTAGGCTTTCCTTCCTTCTTCATCTTATTTTCACCTTGTTGTTTTTTCAAAAAGATAGAGCATTCAGATTTGATGTGACCAGGCTTTCCACATTCAAAGCAAGTGAAGTTGTTGTCACTATTTTTGTTGTTGTTGTTGTTGTTGTTGTTCTTTGTGAACTTTCTATTCTTGTTTCTTCTCATGAACTTGCTGAACTTTTTGACAATCAAATTCATATTGTCCTCTTCATCTTCTTCACTTTAGTTTTCCTCTTTTTCAACCTTTGAGGATGCAGCTTTCAAGGATATGCTTTTGTGTTTCTTCTCTGCATCTTCTGCATTTGTTAGTTGTGACATTTCAAGTTCATACTCAAGAAGCTTACCAAATAGTGCAACCATAGACATTTTGGATAGATTTCTTGATTCCTTGATTGTTGTCACCTTTGGTTGCCATTGTCTTGTGAGACACTTCAAGATTTTGATGTTTAACTATTCAGCATCAAAGATCTTTCCAAGACCAAGATGATTAACTATATGAGTGAATCTTGTTTGAAGCTGAGAAATGTTTTCAGTGGTGTTCATCTTGAACATTTTATACTCATGGATCAAGGCATGTTTTCTTGATCTTCTTACTTCATCTGTACCTTCATGAATTATCTCCAGCATTTCCCACATCTCCTTTGCACTTGTGCACCTAACTGTTCTAAATAATTCATCAAAGGAAAGTGCAGAAGTAATCATATTTTTAGCTTTAAAATCATATTGGACAACTCTCTTTTCAGCATCTGTCATTTCATCCCATTCTTTATCATATCATTACCAACAGTTTTTATAGGAATCACAGGACCTTTCTCTTTAGCATTCCAAGCACGGGTCATTTGATTGAATAAAGATTTTCATTTTATTTTTCCAAAAACTGAAGTGCTCTCCTTCAAATATCGTAGGCACCTTCCTTGAAAGTAATTTGTGTGGTATTCATTTACTTTTTAAAGAAAGATAGTAATCTTGAATAACACTCAAGAAAGATAGTATTCTTACAAGCTTTACAACAACCTCCCTTTATCAACACTAGATAAAGAATAGAAATCTAAAATCCTATTAGACTTCTAAAGAGTAAGAATCAGAGAACACTACTCTAGCCAAAGCTTCAAGAACCCACTTACAATAGCATCAAATAACAGAAATTCCAAAAGAAAATTACAATCAAAGATTATGGAGAGAAACAACCTGATGATCCAATGAATGTGAATGCATATGAATTACCAATAAGGTTGAATAGCAGAAAACAGAATTTCAGAACATGCTCTCCATTAAACTCTTGAAGTTTCTTGCCCATAACTCATTCAATAGCTCATGATGATTAAAGAATGGGACAAGAAGTTAAAGAACCCAAAAAATCACTTTCAAACTCTAGTGTTTGCTTGTGTGCAAGATATCTGTAACGCCCCCTCATTCATCAGGGTCATTACCAAGCATAAACATCAACACAAATACAATAATCAGAGTTTAAGCAGTTTGGATACATAACTAAAAAATGACATCATCAGGGGTCACTATCATAACACAGTACATGTAACATGGTGAATATACAAATAATCTGTATTAAGTACAAAACTGTACAAATACATCTCCTCAGGGTACAACAAGACTAAACCAAAGGTAGAATACAAAAGTATCAGAGCTACAGGCTCAAATCATCTATGCCTAAGGTTCTCAAAACATAGCTATTCCTGCACAGGCTTCTTGCCTTGGGATCTATCAGCTCCTCCTGAGAATTCACCTGCAAAACAATAGCCCCACACACGGGGTGAGATATAAAATCCCAGTAAACTCAGGGCCCTTGAAGGTATTTCCTTCCCCTGGTTCACTTCCATACACATATACATGAAAATAGTATATCAAATAATCCACAACAACATCAGATCATCATTAAATCAATCATCATCAATATGTGTTCATCTGACCACAATCAGTGAATCACTCATCAATACTTATGCACAACCAATGCACAGCTACCTGACCACAATCAGGTTAAACTCATGGCAAACAACCATGATCATATCCAACACTATCCCGCTGAGGCTACAACTAGATATATAGGAACATCTCCAACCAGGAGGCTACATCTATATACGAGAAAACATCTCATAGCAGAATCTCAATCCATCTATTAGAGGCTACATCTGTATATATAGGAACATCTCCACCTGGAGGCTACATCTATATAACGGGAACATCTCTTTACCAGGAGGCTACATCTGCTGATATAGGAACATCTCCCTAGGAGGCTACATCTATATCGCAGGAACATCTCCATCCTATCTCAATACAATTGCTTGAGGAGGCTACATCTGTAGATATAGGAACATCTCCATTCGGGAGGCTATGTCTATATCACAGGAACATCTCATATCGGGACTTACTCAATCACATGTCATTTATCCTACTATAATAGGATACAACAATTAACCATGCAGGTAATAAGCTAGGCAAACCATGGCCATACACAACAATCACTCAATCTCAGGGCATAGCTCACAAAACAAGCATCATATATCAATGTACATCCATTTCCCTTTCACAGGGAATAGCACAATATTCAATCATCAGTCACGATACACAATTTTCACATATACATGTATAACATTACACAGAACCATCACCAT
>PYAF01003612.1:6097-58889 GCA_007407185.1 Glycine tomentella
TACATGTAATAGCCAAATTCTAATTTCTTATTGGTCCAATTTGCTTTTAATTATTTAATTTATGAAGCTATCTTATTTAGGAAACCTATTCCTCCCATAATTAAGAGAAAATCCTATAGATTATGTTCATCCTTTTCTTATAATTTTCTGACACCTAATGTAGTCTAGATTAAGCTCTTTTAAAATATTTATCAAAATTACTGGAAATTCTAGTTTAGGGTTTCTTGTCACCAACTATGTTAATAATTAGTTATCTAAGAGCATCTTATCCATTTTCCAGGTTCCCATAAAATTTCTAAAATTATCTGGTCATTTTTTACCTAAAGGGCATTTTGGTAATTTCACCACTCACCCTAGGGGTATAATCATCATTTTTAAAAATGTTCAGGGTATTTCTGTAATTGTCACCCTAAGGGTATTCTTGGTCATTTCCAGAACATCCAAGGGTATTTATAAAATTTCCTCCTTAAAATATCTGGCTAAAATGCCTAGGGGCAATTTGGTCATTTTTGAAATGTCCAGGGTATTTTCGTCATTTTCCCTGAATCCTTTTATATTGTCTCTTAATTAGCATTTTACCCAAATAATTCGAATATAGATCACCGTAATTCAAAAATTTGGGGTGTTATAATCATGTCCTAGATTATAGGAAGAAGTTTGAGGGTTGATTATGGGGCTTACATACGGCTGATATATGATTATCATTTGGCAAAATAAATCCCAAGTAATTGACTTGGTCTTAGGAGGATATGATAGGAGGTTGTTGGCAATTTTTGAAATGCAACAACTCCATCTTTTCTTCACGTGTGGGATGCTTCATAATCAGATTTTTTGGTTAAAAAAATTTGACTCAAACTGTTCTATAAAGTGTGCTATTGAGATCATAGTTCTCTAATAGTTTTTGAAAAAAAACCTTATCTATCTTCCTCTATTTTCACGTGTCCCCTTGTGTGAGTTTTGACAGAAAATTCAGCCACCAATATCATCTATTGGTGAGTCTATTAGATAAGTAAAAATACTTTGAAACCTAACCTTCTTCCTCTCCATTGGTGCGCCTAGCCTGCCTCCTTTGGTGTTTGTTGGTGGTCTTCAAGAAGTGTTCTTGAGTATTGACAAGAAGTGGTGTGGATCAACATTAGAGGGCTTTTATCTTCAAGCCTATCCTTGATCATCAAGTTACAAATATAAACAAGGTAACATCTATGTCCTAAAGAATGATTCTTGTGTGGTATGTGTGTTTCCGCTTGAAAAATTTTGTTTTTCTCACATGCCTTCGAGCTTCATAGCCCCATCTTTCATGCAAGATGTTACAAAAAGAATTTGATGATTACAAAAAGAGTCAAGGTAAAAAATATATGCTTTTGCTTTTAGAAAATTCTTATTTGGTTGATCTTTTGAAAAGGCTTATAGACGAAAATGCAACTTAAATCAAATGCTAAGTATGCAAAAATATGCTGGAGATACTTTTGGTTTGTGGTACAAACATGGATCAAAACCTTTTGGAAAAACAAGGTTTGTGCCTCCAAAACAAAAGTATCAAAAAGGCCTTTCAAAAATAAAGCATTATCAATTGACTCATTTTGAAAGTGCATCAAAAACTGTCACTTGCAATTATTGCATGAAGAAAGGTCATACATCCATTAAATGCTATGCAAGGAGATACTATGTGTCTAATGGTGAATGCATTTGGGTACCTAAGAAAAAAATGGAAGCCAACTAACCCTGATGGACCCAACCCAAATTGGGTACCTTTCTTTGATACCTAATTTGATTTTTGCAGGTGTGTCTAAGATCAAAATCAACACTATGATACCTTGACAGCGGATGCTCCAGACACATGACCGGTGACATATCCATGCTTACAAATGTTACACTAAAAGATGGAGGATTTGTCACTTATGGTGATAACAATAAAGGGAAGATAGTAGGAGAAGGAAACATATGAGACATCCTTAAAACCATGATCAGAAATGTTCTATATGTAGAAGGTTTAAAGCACAATCTCTTAAGCGTAAGCCAACTATGTGATAAAGGTTTCAAAGTTTCCTTCAATAACAATAGTTGTTTAATCTGTGATAGTCAAAATGGTGAGGTTATCCATGTTGCTAAGAGAAAGGGTAACCTATATGTTCTCTCCATTGAGCATGCATTCATTCACAACACTAGCTGCCTAGTAAGTAAAATTAATGATACATGGTTATGGCATAGGAGGGCTAGTCACTTAAACATGCATCATATGAACAATCTTATGAAAAAGGACTTAGTCACAGGCTTACCTAAGCTTAAATTTGAGAAGGACAAAATATGTGACGCTTTCCAAAAGGGGGAAACAAGCTAAAGTTTCTTTTCAAAGCAAAAATGTTTTTTCTACCTCTAAACCCCTTGAATTACTTCATATGGATTTATTTGGTCCTTCTAGAACCATGAGCTTGGTGGGTAATTTCTATGGGCTTGTTATTGTTGATGATTACTCTAGTACACATGGACTTTGTTCATAAAATCCAAGAGTGATGCATTCATAGCGTTTAAAAAATTAACCAGGACCATTCAAAATGAAAAAGCATGCAATATTGTTTTAATAAGAAGTGATCATGGTGGTGAATTCCAAAATGAGTATTTTGAAAAGTTTTGTGAAGAACTTGGAATCAACCACAATTTTTCAGCTCCAAGAACACCCCAATAAAATGTTGTTGTGGAACAGATCCCTTGAAGAAAAAGCAAGAACCCTTCTTAATGAAACAAATTTGCCTAAACATTTTTGGGATGATGTAGTGAGTACTGTTTGCTACAATATGAATAGGTTACTCATAAGGCCTTTTTTGAAGAAAACAACTATACAAAGGAAGGAAGCCAAACATATCTCACTTAAGAGCATTTGGCTACAAGTGTTTTGTTTTAAATAATGGTAAAGATTCTCTTAGAAAATTTGATGCTAAAGCTGTTGATGGTATTTTTCTTGGTTACTTTTTGCAAAGTAAAGCTTTATATGGTTTGAAACAAGCAACAAGGTCTTGGTATGAGATATTGAGCAACTTCTTGCTTAGCCAATCTTTCATAAGAGGACAGGTAGACAAAACATTGTTCATTAAGAAACATGACAATGATATCTTGTTGGTTCAAATCTATGTGGATGACATTATATTTGGTTCAACTAATCAATCTATGTGTAGAGAATTTTCTGTCTCAATGCAGAGTGAGTTTGAAATTTCAATGATGGGGGAGCTCACATTATTTCTAGGATTACAAGTCAAGCAAATGAAGAATGAAACTTTTCTTAGTCAAGCCAAGTATTGTCTGGAAATGATCAAGAAATTTGAAATGAAGAAGAGCAAGGATGCTGCAACTCCAATGGCTACATCAACCTATCTTGATTCAGATGACAAAGGAAAAAGTATTGATGAGTCTAAATATAGAGGAATAATTGGATCTTTGTTATACTTAACTGCAATTAGACTTGATATTATGTTAAGTGTTTGCTTATGTGCTAGATACCAAGCAAATCCCAAAGATTTTCACCTTACTGCAGTCAAAAGGATCCTCAAATATCTCAAGTCTACACCAAGAGTTGGACTTTGGTATCCTAAAGGTGTATCTCTCAACTTAGTTGGATATTCTGATTCTGATTTTGCACGATGTAAATTGGATAGGAAGAGCATTAGTGGAACATGCCACTTGTTAGATAGTTCACTAATCTCTTTGCACTCCAAGAAGTAATCTTGTGTTGCTTTATCAACTATTGAAGCTGAGTATATCTCTGCTGGAAGCTGCTGTGCACAAAGCCTTTGGTCAAAGCAATAACTCCAAGATTTTGGTGTTGAGCTAAAGGAAATACCCTTGCTCTTTGACAATACAAGTGCCATCAACATATCCAAGAATCCAATCATGCATTCAAGGACCAAACACATTGAGATAAGACATCATTTCCTCAGGGATCACATCCAAAAGGGTAACATCAAAATTGAGTTTATTGATACACATGCTATTTTCACTAAACCCTTGGCTAGAGATAGATTCTATACACTTAGAAACATGCTAGGAATCCTTGATGAGTCTAATATATGCTAGCATGTTTTTTAATGTGTCTATCTACATCTTATTTGGCTATTCATCACATTTGATTCAACATTCGAAATATGCTGCATAATCACTGTTCATTCCACAATATTGACTGTAATAATCAATTAAGTGTCGAAATAATCGATTAATTGATCATTAAAAGCATTTTAGAAACAAATTTATACTTATGTAATCGATTACCTTGTCGAATTAATCGATTACTCATTGCTTGACATGACTTCAGAAAATTTGGTTGCTCTGGAAAAATCAATTACGACGACGAATTAATTGATTACGCCTGCTAAGTAAGCTCTTTCAAAATCAACTTGGACTGGAAAAATCGATTACGATAAATGGTAATCGATTATTGTGTGTTAACTCTATTTTGTGTTCTCACTGGAGTAATCGATTACACTTCGAGTTAATCAAATTTGAAATTAGGAAATGAATCCATAACCTAATCCATTTTCAATCCTAAACACATTCATAATCATGAAAATTGAATAGATGATTGAAAAAGAAAGTGAACATTCGTACAGAATTTGAAATACTAAATCAGAACTCAAATTCCCTTTTGCTTGGACTGGATCCTTGGATTGATTGAGTGTTAAGCCTTCCATGATCATCATCAATGGAAGACCCACGAAATTGGTGCACGAGCATGGAAGAACAAAAAACGAAAATGAAGAACAAGATGAAGAACAATGAAGAACAATTGAGAGAAAAGATTTTAATTCTGGAAATTTCTAAAAGAAGTGTAAATTTTGTTTTTGCTAAAATGTAATGTGTTATTTTCATTCACTAATTGCACTAGCATATAGTGACTAAGTCAGTAGGAAAGGATGGGCCATGAGTAGGCCCATCTAATCTAATTAATTATGCTAATTACACCACTAAAAATGCAACTCGCAGCCCAAAATTCAAGTGCAGAGGTTTTGACTTCTAAGCCTAAATTGACCCTCACAATGACAGAATTGGCCTCAGCTTATCCCTGACAAACTTGTAGAAAATTTCCTTATCTTTTTAAGGACTACTTATATGCTCCATTCGGAGTTCTGTAGAGCTTTCTAGGTCCTGCACAAGGAAGATAGGTCAAGTGAGCATAAAATCCGAAAATAAGCAACAATTAACAATTAAGCCCACTTGTTTCCCTAAGATAAAAACTGAATTAGAATGAGAAAATAAAATTTCAAGAGACGTCAAATAAGCTAAGAAGAATAGAAAAATATTTAACTAAAAATGCCCAATCAAAATACCCCACACTTAAACATTTGCACTCTTGGACAAAACTGAAAGAAAGACTAAAAGAAAAATTCAAACTAAAGTAAACCAAAAAACTAAAAGAAAGGTATGAACAAGGCACACACATTTTTCCATGGATCATAACAATGCACAAAAGTGAGAAAGATGAAAGATGGAAGAATGATATCAAGGTAACAAACAATCCATGAAAACATGATCACAAAGTGCTAAGTGAAGAAATAGTCAACTTAAAATTAAGAATGCACCAAGGTGATAGAAATCTCTCAAAGAACAACACTCAACCTCATCTAATGTGTATGGCTTTGTGTTTACACTTGTTGCGGATTCGGCAAGTGCACCGATCGTACAAGTAATAAAGTGATAAGAAAAATATTGTTCCCACGAGGATTGTTGACCAATTAAATTATAATTAATATCGATAGGTTGGATGACAAATATTTACGAGAAATTGGTGTTGGGTGTATATAACAAATTAAATAAAAACCTAATTATGAACATGAAGATTATGGACAGACTATGGAGGGTTGTAATGATATATGTGGTGAAGTAGCTAGGGCAATTCACACTAAATGCTTCCTACCTTCTTACATGTATTGTCTGCTACATTCATCTATCCCAGGTCACTCAAACATGCATCTTCATACAATAATAGCTAAGCCCTACTCCCGTAGTGATCTTAACCCTTTAACCCAAGTAATTACCCTAATCCCTTAGTGGTAGTTGTTAGGTTAAGCATTAAATGATGCAATAAATGGTTGCAAGCATACACTTCTATCCCTAGTCAATGTAAGGCTTGTCACTTTACCCAAGTCCAAGCACAGAATCCCAATATTCCTATTGTAAACCCTAGCTTTCAGTACCCAACCAGAGTGATCAGTCCCAGAGAGATAGAAACATGCATTCAATAAGATAAAGTGAAATAACTTGATATAAATGAAAGATAGCATCCAATACAATCCAAAAGAGGTTACATTCAGTGCTTGGCCCTAACTACAATATGAAACTAGCCAAACCTCATTGTGGGTGGTTGTGTTACAAAAAATGGCATACCTAGCTGAAGTAAAGGAGGAAGAAGATGGAGAACACCTCCACTTGAACCTTCAATCTTCCCAAAACCCTAGCTAAGGCACCCAAGCTTTCTAAAACCCTATTTTGTGTTGTTTCCCTCCAAGAAGTCGTGCATTGAATGCTGAGGTTCAAGTATTTATAAGGTAGCTTGTGAAATCTTCATTTTACCCCTGCAGCTTTAATTACAGAGCTTCGGTCGACCTGTGGTGCTGATGGCGCCAGATTACAGAACATACGGCGCTCATGGCGCCCACTTGGCGCTCTTGGCACCAACTTGTAGAGATCATGGCGCTCATAGCGCCAGATTGGCGCTCATGGCGCTATATTCTAGAACTTGCGGCGCCAGTGGTGCGGTCTTGGCGCGGATGGCGCCATCTTCCAGTGTCTTTGGCGCTTATGGCGCCGCTCTGGCGCGGATGGTGCCAAAGTTTTCTTCCAAGCATGGTTCTTTTCTTCTAATTTTTGCTTAATCTTGGCACCTTTGATTGATTTCCTGGCAATTTATCACATTAGCTCAAATCATAACACAAAAAGGGCAATTATCCATGCTTAATGCTCAATTCTCGCTCTTAAAAGCTTAGGAACACCTTATATGCTAGGCGCATATCAACACTCAAACACCACATGTAACTAGCACATCCAAATATTGACAAGACTCTAATTCATTCAACTTGAAATACACATGCATCTAAAGATCAAAAGGACTTTATCGGCTTGTAAAGTATGACTAAAGTAAAGGGTGGATAAGAAAAGGATATTTAGGCTAAAACTAAGAGAAAAAAGAGACAATGGGGAGTAAACCACCAAGTAAAAAGAGGGGTAGAAACAAAGAAATGAAATTTAAAGGAATTTACAAGGATGAAAATGAACCACAACAACTTTTATTGCATTTTTCTCTTTCTTTTTCTTTGTTTATACACATTTTTTTCTTTCTTTGAACTTTTGCTTTTTAAACTCTTTCTTTTCTTTCTTTTCTCATTTTTTTTTCTTCCAAATCAAAACAAAATAAAAATACCCCACACTTGCTTGAAACCCACTCCCAAACCAATTCCAAAGCCCTTTTTCTCCCTAAAGCTAGGATAACATGGTTTTCCATTTTTTAGTTTTCAATGAGCTATACAAGAAAGAAAAGGTTAAAGGCTCAAAAAGGGTGACAAAGGATATCAATGCAAGGATAGGTTTATTTGGCTAGTGGCTAAAAGAAAGAAGGCCAAAATCATCGCAATCAAAGCATGTGCAATAAGAAATGTCAAAAGAGGCAACTAAAAACATAGAGTAATCTAGCACAAGGGTGAAATCACACATGAAAGAACATATCCACAAAGGCCCAAAAACTCACAAGGCATAATTCTATCACACATGATCCATCTTAAATTCTATTTCTCAAGCCTACTCATCACTTCAATAATTGCAACAATGATTCACATCAAGCATGAAACTTCTCAATCCAACAAATATTTGTATGTTTCTCTCAATTTATACAAGTTAGAAATCCTATGAAAAACATGAAAAGTGCCTAAATTCTTTTTTATTTTTTATTTTATTTTATGAATCTAAAAACAGAATAACAACAAAAGAAAACAAATACTGCAACACAATAACAGAAATAGCAACAAAAATAGACAGAAAATGGAAACAAAAATTAGAAACAGACAACAAAAAATAGAAACAGACTTAAAAACTAAAACAGACAATAGAACACAAACAGATAAACAAAAAATAGACAAAAAATAGTAAACAAACAGAAACAATAAATAGTCAGAAACAAGAAACAGACAGAAACAATAAACAGATAGAAATAAGAAACAAATAGAAATAGTAACAGACAGAACAAGAAACAGTAAACAGAAATAGATAAACAGAAACGTAAATAGAAAACATAAACAGATTTTGTAATCCTTCACCCCACACTTGAAATACACATTGTCCAAAATGTAAGCATGCAAAGAAATGCAAACAAAGAGATAACAAATAAAAGAAGGGGAAAAAAAACTCCCCAAATGTCATTTAAGATGCATCATCACACAAAATTGGCAAGACCAAAGAGATGTCCGCCACAACCTCCTCATCCACTTGAGGGCTCTCATGAAATACTTTGAGTTGGTGACCATTTACCTTGAAGCCTTTGCCGGTAACTTTATTTTTAATCTCAACTACACCATGGGGAAAAACATTAATAATAACAAAGGTCCATCCCATCTAGATCTAAGTTTACCGGAAATAAGCTTAAGAAGAGAGTTAAACAATAGCACTTTTTGGCCACTATGGAACTCCTTCCTAAGAATCCTAGAATCATGAAATCTCTTCACTTTCTCCTTGTAAATCTTGGATTTCTCATAGGCTTCTAAGAAGAGCTCTTCAAGTTCTTGCAACTGAATCTTCCTTTCCATACCCGCTTCATCAAATGCCATGTTACAACTCTTCACGGTGCTCAATCTCCACCGAAAGGTGGCATGATTTACCAAAACCACCCTATAGGGAGACATCCCAAAGGTGTTCGGTAAGCGGTCCTATGAGCCCATAAAGCATCCTCAAGTAGCTTGCTCCAATCCTTCCTGTTGGGCTGGACCACCTTTTGTACCACTGCTTGATCTCTCTGTTAAAAACCTCTGCTTGCCCATTAGTTTGGGGATGATAAGCTGTAGCAACTCTATGGACAACCCTATACTTCTGAAGCAAGGATGTCAATGACCTATTACAGAAACGACTCCTCTAGTCACCGATAATGGCTCTAGGCACACCAAACTTGCAAAAAATGTTGGATCTCACAAAATCCACAACAACTTTAAAACCATTAATTCTGGTGGCCTCAGCTTCAACCTATCTAGAGACATAACCAATAGCAAGCAAAATATATGAAAAACCATGAGAAACAGGAAATGGACCCATAAAATCAATACCCTACACATCAAAAATCTCACAAAAAATAATAGGTTGTTAAAGCATCTCATGTGTATGTGTAATGGTTCCTCCTGCTCTCTAACACTGCTCACAAGTGGTGGTAAAATGATGAGCATCTCTAAACAAGGTGGGCCAAAAGAATCCACAGTCTAATACCCTCCTAGCAGTCCGCTGAGGACCAAAATGACCTCCGGTAGGTGTGGCATGACAAAATTGAAGAATATACTGAATCTCATGATCTGGCACACACCTTCGGATCACTTGGTCACTACCAAACCTCCACAAACAAGGATCATCCCACACATAATATTTAGCATCACTCTTAAATTTATCTATTTGGGACCTCGATGCATGATGGGGGAGAACAGGTGCAACAATAAAATTCACAATGTCAACAAAACTGTAGCGACCTAAAATTATTCTAGATATTGTATTTTTATTAGGGTTAAATTTTTAAGAATCGCTAGAAAAATTTTATTACTATTTTATTTTTACTGAACGGGTCCTAGTATAAATTCTAAAACGTATAGGTTACAGAAGTTGTTAAACTGATATATATATATATATATATATATATATATATTATAAGTAGCCACAGTCCTTGTTACGAAAGTCATTATTAAACAAGTACATGATTTTCCATACACCAGCCTACTTCATATCTTCATTTCTACATCATCACCAATCCGGGGTATTAAGGAAATTGACCACTGTTGCCATCTAAAAAAAATTAAACAAATGTAGTGAGAAATAAAAGTTTCCCAGTAGGCAAATACCAAACACGTTAGTACGTTAGTAAATCATCAATTTATTCAAATACTTCCATAAAATAATTATGCAGACTATATGAATGCATGAAATGAATTTTCCCAGGGTGCACATGGCCTCTACATATCGTACTGTATGTAGCTACACCTCGTACTGGGTGTAGACGCTGCGATCGTCTTACGCAAACATGCATGATTTATGCCATATATTTGCACCTGGTCACTACATATCGTACTGTATGTAGTATTAGATTCTGTTTCACAAAATCTCGTGCTGGACTTAAAACATGAATCAACCTATCATCACATCAACATCCATCCATAATAAAATCCATAAGTGTAAAACCTCAAATTCCCACTTTATGTTGTATTAATTTTTAATGAAAATACTTTTTCTCGTGTAAATAAAATAACAAACTAAGGTTTACTAAAATGTTTCGTCACTAATTAATATTAAAAGTTCGATGTAATATAAAATACAAAACAGTCCAATATTTGTTCTATTACATATTACAAACAACTCAAATATTGCATCATAACAAAACATCTTCAGTCAAACATCTTCATCAAAGTCCTCCATCAAAAATAGCCTGCCAATCCTTCTTTACTGTTCATCTGCTCACCCAAACCAAATCGGGGTCATAGTAGGTGTCAACCACAAACACAAAATACAGGGTAAGTCTATGATAAACATAATTTAATCAAATAAAACATATTTATATGCAAATGACAATATCCTTAAAGATGCATGATTCTTTTAGACTCTTATTAATTGGTACCAATAGTCAAGATAGCCCTACCCTTGTGGCACAGAACTGAAACGATCAGTCAGGGTCTTACAATGTTGCAACAGGATTCTCACCTACACTTCATGTGATCATCAGGGGTGGCGTGATTTCCCCCACTGCCAAGTCACCCCCAGCTCAGACCTCTCTTATCTGAACGCTCGAACTCAGTTCCTGCAGCTATCTGACACACCTCCTCTTTGAGGCAACTCTTATACCTCCTCTCTGAGGGCAACTCTTATATACACCTCCTTTATGAGGCAACTCTTACACATATGAGACATATGAAACTAATTCACTTATTTCATAACTCTTTTCATCAACTCATATTTATTTTCCACATTAGTTCTTCAATCACTGTCTCATATATATTTTACTCAGAAATTCAGCATAAAGTATAAAACTCAACTTTATATTCATGTACAGAATCTCAGCATATCATTCAAGTATAGAGATTCATAGAAAACACTCAACAATACATGAAATTTAGAGAAATTCATAGAAACTTTTAGTAACACATGAACTTCATAGAGATTCATGGAAACACTTAATAACACATGAACATTCAAACACTTATTCAAACATAAACAATACTTAAACTATCTTTATCATAAAGCTTCCCTATACATACCTTGTAATCTCCTAGAAAGCTTGTTTTTCTCTTCCTACTTGTTATCTCCTTCACGTGATTTCTCTAAGAGGTGGGATCTCTTCTACTTTGTTTTAAGCTTTGAAAAAAAAAGAATGAAAGTGAAATGAAAGGTATATGAGGGAGGTAGTTCATGTGTGATTCTTGTAGAAGGGTAGCTTGAAAATGACTTCCATTTTGGACTCCCCCTTGCCTTTATATAGTGGTTGGAAATTAATAAAATAATCAAGGACATTTTTTCCCTTCCTAACTAATTACTTTCATTTAGTTCTATCTTAACTTAGTTTCCCTTCATTCCATTAGATTCTAACTAAATTTATCCTTATTCTTTTAGATTCCAACTAAGTTCATTATGATTCCTTTACTTTTTAAAAAAATCTTCTAGATTCATTATAAGCCATACAAGTGTCCTACCACTTATTTTTATCTTAAGGCTTGCCTTTACAAGTGTCCAAGTTCATGAACCTTCTCATTATCCCTTGCTTTTCACGTGAACTCATGCTTAGGCCAAGAAAATTTTTTATTTTGCTTTCATTTATACATATATCATGTCATTTTGTAAATGAAGAAAATTAATCTAATTTTCATTTTTACCTTATGCATGGCATTTTCTAAGAAGAAGTCAAGTTCAATTTGAATTCTTCTACCTAAAGATAATATTGAATAATGTAATTCTAAAGTTTTCCAGAGACTTACTTCAACTACAATATAATTTGCCCATAAATAGTCTATACAGAGTGTTATATAGACTTTACATATAAAGTTGTTCTTTATTTTAATCCAGACTATCCTATACTACTTTTTACTATCTAAATTACTAAACCATTTTATTAAATAAGTCTATGCATCTTACAATGAAGAGAAAATTCCACAGATCTTGTCTATCATCTTCCATATTTTTCTGATGTTTGAATTCTTCTAAATAAAGTTTCAAAGTTATTATCTTATAAAATTCATAGAAATTCTATTCTAGGATTTTCTGTCACAAACTATTTTGATACTCTGCCATCCAATAGTACTCTTATAATTTCATCAGGTTTCCACAAAATCTCTAAGGATATCTGGTCCTTTCTGGCCTGAAGGGCATTATGGTAATTTCATTATTCATCCTAGGGGTATGATCGTCATTTCCAAGAATGTCCAAGGGTATTTGTGTAATTGTCACCCTAAGGGCATTCTTGTAATTTTTATTTTAAGAAAAGGATGATATAGTCATTATTTTCCCAATATTTTTAATTAATAATTCACACAATTTAGTTCTATTTAAACCTAATAAAATTTCACACAACTTTTATATTTACTTGAATAATTGCACAAATATTTTATTCAACATCTATTTTCAATCATGAAATATTGGGGTGTTACAATAAGCAAAATACATACCACCTTATGGAAAAATGATGTTATCATAACATCATACGTACCACAAGTATGGTTAAACTACCATACCTTATTTAAGTAAGACCATTACCAATATAGGCATGAGCATTGAATGTCCTCAAGCTACAAAAAAATCATGTTAGTAATCTAACTAATAAACCACAATATGTCTCTCAAATAATTTCTAATTCCTTTAAACCTTCACATGAAAAGATTAAAACCTAGCATGCATCTTAATCTCCTTTCACCTACCACCTTACTACTTCATCCACAAATTTAATCACTCAAGCATTTGACCCATTTAACTACATACCATTCAACCTTTTCTTCTAAAAATTAATTCAAAATAGTCCCATAATGAAAATATCTACAAACAGCCCAAATGTCATCAAAATCACTTCCAAGATCACCAAATATCATTCTAAACATCACTAATATTTCAGCCTATAAATCATCACCTATCCTATGGTTTAAATCAACATTTTCACATCATAAAATAACCTTCAAATAACATGAATTTCCAACCTAAATAATAACCATAAATATGCCCAATTAAGCATATAGGTTAAACCAAACAAGTGCTTAACAAGAGATTGAAGCGTAGCCTACCTCAAGTGAGTTTGATTCTTGAAAAGGAATGAAGTAAGGGCTGTCTTCCTTGGGAAAATACTCTAAGAAATGAGGTCTTGAAAAAGAAAGTTTGATGGAAGAAATGGTAGAAGAAAATCACGTATATAAGCAAATAAAAGAAAGTAAGAAGTGAAAAGTCTTGGTGAAATGGAAGCTAGTAGCCGTGAAAGTCTTGGAGTGCTAAAATCTTGTGATACTTCAAGCCTTTTATCCTAATTAAGCTAGTTAGAATAGAAAGGATTTATTTAGGTTTTAGCTTTAGTTAGTAGTAAGTTTGGTTAAAATGCAACTAACTAATCATTACATTAAGAGATATTATCCTAAAGTCTTATCTTAGGCACTAGATTTTTCTTTGGTTAAGCTTTGAAATCTTCCTTCATTCTTTGACCCAATTGCATGTGAAGCATGGCTGAAGATCTTGCTATCTCTTGCCCACTTTTTCCAGCTAATCACATGGCCAAATACACAACATCATACAAATATCATGGTTTCACCAATAGTTTAATATTTAAGGAAAGATTCCCTTCATTAATGACCATGTGGTTATGTGGAAAGCTTTGTACAAATGACTAATTGTGATTGGTTCTAAAATATTTGGCTGAAACTAGATTTTCATTTGCGAGATTCCCTCATTTAATGATTGCTTTCCACCTTGAAGGCCACCTAGAAAGGTTGGTTAAAAAAGCTTATCTTCATTGACTTACCATTGACTTTGGTTTACCAAATTTTTCTTCCTATTAGTTCACTTAGCTATGCCTATTCTATGGCTTTTGCACGTGAATCAACTTCTTGATATTCCAAATTTGAGCTGAATATTTGATTCCTTAGGCCAAAATTTCAAGGGTTACAAGTTGTGCCCAATTCAAAAGGTCCAAAAGGCTAGAAACACTTAACCAGATGAGGTTCGCTCATTGTTTATTCTGTAGCAATCTACTAGGCCATAAATTCTCATCTTTTAGTATGTTAAACTAGACTTTCTAAGATTTCTAAAAAGATATCACATGCCTTATTTGGAGTTATAAAACTCTGGCTATAACATTTTTAATCTAGACTTCAAAACTGCCAGCAAGCTAAGAAATTCCATACTGAGATCCCTTAAGGTTTTAATTACTGCAAGTAGTACGCAAACTATATTTATCTGAAATTTTTATATGTTGTAGTAGACATCTAGATCTTTAATTCCATATATTATACACTAAATTTGGATAAGAATTGAGAGAGAAATAAATTTCTCAATTCGGGTGGCAGAAATGGAAGTTTTGGGCAGCTTATATTCAAATAAAATTTATCCTATTCTTATATCCAACTCTCATCCTACTTCCATAATAAATCATAAATATAACTTCAAGATATAATTTTGAGGATGTTACAAAAACCAAGGTGTGACATGCGATGAATGCAAATGCATCAAATGCTCATCAGGAAAATCTTCACAAATAGGAAAGGACTCAAGAGGTCCCTCAATCCTACTCAAATGATCAGCAAACATAAAGTCTACGTCCTTTTGGAGAAGCTTGGACAATGGCAATGCAATCTTACTAAAATCCTGAATGAATCTCCTATAAAAACCTGCATGTCCAAGAAAAGAACGCACTTTCCGTATAGAAGCGGGGTAAGGTAAAGAAGTAATCACATCAATCTTAGCCTTATCGACCTCAAGACCTCTCCTAGAGACCAAATGCCCTAAGATTATACCCTCATGCACCATAAAATGGCATTTCTCAAAGTTAAGAACAAGGTTAGTCCCAATACATCGGTCAAGCACTCTAGAGAAACTATCCAAACATGCATCAAAAGAGGAACCATAAACAGTGAAATCATCCATAACCAGCTCCATGCAACTCTCTAATAAATTAGAAAAGATACTCACCATGCACCTTTGGAAGGTGCCAGGTGCGTTGCATAGGCCAAAAGGCATCCAGGTGTAGGCAAATGTGCCAAATGGACAGGTGAATGTGGTCTTGTGTTGATCATGTAACGACCCGCCTTGTCGCTATGATATCACTAACTCTTAATCGTGCAAATTTTATTTTTTAATAAAACTTCATTAATTTGACTATGAAAATGATGGTAAATTTTTCACGATAATATAATTATCATACATATATTACAATTACATATTTAAAACATATACATATATATTAAATTAGTAAATGTCATCCACATGTTCGAACTTCCTTTAGCTTTACATGTATATACACCTGAAATTACATATCAACAAGAAGCCAAAGAATAACTAAAAGATAGTTGATTAACAAAACACAACTCTTTCCCCAAAAAGAAATCCAACGTCATCACCTTGGCTTGGCAGCTCCAACCAAAAAGAAGATGGATCCAAAGTCACCTACTGCTACTCATCTGCTCCTACGAATGAAAGTTCACGATCATCACAGGTACCAACCACACGGTACAACAAATGAAAGGGTGAGTTTATTATATAAAAAACCAACAAACATCAGATAGCATCAATTGGGAAGGAAACAACATTACCCGCCATAATCATTAACAAAAATCCATGATTCTAATATACACTCAATAAACCAATCATCCAATGTATTTCACAACTTAAACAATCATGCATAAAATGATGCATGCACCTGACTCATCTATCAGCATGCAATGTGGTACCAGCTCCGGAAATAGCCTCTCAAAGGAAAAATGATTTACTGCTTATCAGGGCCACCCTGTCGTGCACTGGTCATTCCCCCACCCGGTGATCAACCAGTGTCGCAAGGGAATTCTAAACATGATGACCCCTTACTACCTGCGTTCTCAGCCCACTGAAACCCACAGGTACGTTTGCCTTCATTCTATTTCCACACATACAAATGAAGTATGAAATATGGACATCATCAATGCATGACCCCGCTAGGAACAAATGCTTCCTCGCAAGGGTAACCTGTCATGCACCCCTCATGTACATACGTAACACACTAATGTGGGCTCATCGATGCACTTACCATGGATAGCTAAGCACCAAAATTTTAGACAATCCCTTTCTCTCTTGGGATGCTTAGAATTTGTAAAGCCACCCTTGCAAGGTTATCCAACCAGTCAATGTACCCACGTGGACATATACCGGATACAACCATGAGCACCATCAATGTATGACCTGGCTAGGAACAAATCCTTCCTCGCAAGGGTAACCCGTCATACACCCCCTATGGGTATCCATGTATATCCACACACAATGACATTGTTCACATCAACATTATCTCTCATCAATCTCATTATCAACCTCAACATCATATCATCTCGATATCATCATCATGCATATCAACACCATCTCATCTAAACATCATCAACTACATCAACACCATCTCATCTAAACATCATCAACTACATCAATGGCATCTCAATTTCAATATCATCAACGATATCACAAGCAATCACATTTCACATCTATACATAATACATATGCCTGAGATTCACATTCCTCGGGTCTTCAGACAACCCAAAGTTCATACATTCACAATTCATCATATCACAAGACTGATATTTTTAGGAAAATTCTAAATTAAAGAGGACTGAAATATATAAAACACACTCTTATGCCCATTTAAAAATTTAATAAAGAATTCAATAGGAAAACATATTATAAAATTTTGGGCAGAGTCTCCTCTGTAATTAAGACTTTTCCCAAAAATCCAATCATTACAACAACAATATCATTCACAGTTTTATCCATCAACAAGCCAATTCATCGCATCCCATTAGTTAAAACTTAGTTTTTCTTGAAAACGAGCACACACAGGAACAAAAACACATCAATCATAAATACATCGCATCCCATTAGTTAAAAACATAGTTTTTCTTAAAAATCAGCACACAGTAGGGATAGACAGTTATCTTCATAGTTGGACTCCCTGGCCCCTAACTATGGTATCTAAACTATAGCCAAAATAATAAACTCCCCTTACCTATCTATGTTTCTCTGTTAGCTCCTTGAAACGTCATTTTGGGATCTCTCAAGTTCATGTGCTTTGGCCAAAACACAGAGCCCTATATAGCAAATCGAAGATAATTTAGTATAGATTCCAAAAACAAGGCTAACGTTAGCATTTGAGGTCAAATACCCATTCAAATACCCATCAAAAGACATCATTTTGAAATTCTGATCACACCAATGTGACCAGGCTTCAACAAGGATCACAAAAATGATATCAGTTTCATAAAAATGAGACTTTTACAACATCCCATTTTCAAAGTAAGTATAGAAATAGCCAATAACGGTACCTGAATCACAAAAGATATCAAGAAAGGCCTAAACTAGCTAGAAGAAGACAAAAGAAACTAAGATTACCTTAAGGAAACCAAGAAAGAAGGATTGGGAGCTCCGTTTTCTACCAAAACTTTGAGAAGAGTTTCGAAGATTCCGCTCTGATTAAAGGGTTTCTCTCCGTGTGGTGATCTCGTTGCAAGCAACGGCGGCCCGTGGTGGTCACCGGTGGTCTTGGGTGGTGGAGGTGATGGTGGGAGGTTGGGAAGCTTTGGGAGAATGAAAATCCTCCATTTTCTTGACTTGGAAGCTTAAATACGTATTCAACACTGCCTCCACTCGCCCAGACAAGCAAAAATGCCTGCAAAATTCGCTTGGGCGAGCTGACCCAATTCTAGAATTTTCTACTTTAGTGAAAAATTAATTTCTCACGTTCTGGACATTATTTTGACAACCCCAATGGTCAAAAGTTACATATATGGGTTAGGAACCTATCTATGAAATTGGAATGCAATCCAACGGTTAACCTATCCATAATGGTGATTTTACTGAAACAGGTTTTTGGGTCAAACTCGGAATCACTCAATTACAACGCAACTCGGACAAACTTCACATACTTGACATTTACACCAAGCAATGGCACATGGATAATTCACATAACATTTCAACTAATCCTAATTTAATAAAGAATTCAAATAATACAAGGAATACATCACACATATATTTTAAGTTATCGAAATTTCAGGGTGTTACAGATTCTCTAGTGCCATATCAATTTGCATGTACCCGAAAAAACCATCAAGAAAGAAATAATGTGATTTACCTGCAACCTCTCTAGAACTTGATCAATGAAGGGGAGAGGGAAATGGTCCTTCCGAGTGGCCTGGTTAAGTATCCTATAGTCAATGCACACTCTCCAACTGTTGGCCACTCTAGTCGGAATCAACTCATTATCCTGATTCTTCACAACTGTGATACCCAACTTCTTAGGGACCACTTGGACAGGTGAAACCCAAGTGCTATCTGAGATGGGATAGATGATCCTTGCAGCTAGTAACTTCATCACTTCCTTCTTCACCACATCAAGAATAGTGGGATTCAGCCTCCTCTGTGGCTGCCTAATCGGCCTAGAATCATCCTCCAATAGTATTCGATGCATGCAAATGGAAGGATTGATTCCAGGGAGGTCAGCAAGTGTCCATCCAATGGCCTTTTTGTGGCTTCTCAAAACATGCAGTAACTTCTCTTCATGCTCAAGTGACAGGCTGCTAGATATGATGATGAAAGCTTCTGAGCATCATCTAAATATGCATATTGGTGCTCAGGTAGTGACTTCACCTCCAAGGAAGGTGGCTGAATGGTAGAAGGCAAGGAAAGGTTGGTGGCTGAAGGAAGGGAAATAGGAAAATCAGCATTTGTACCTACAACACAATCAGAATTAAGTGAGGAGGAAATCTCTGCACAAATAATACAGACAACAACAGAATCATCACAGGTACGACCAAGATTAGAATCAGAAAAATCATCAGAAAGTACATCAGAAATATCTACACTATCTACTGCAACATCAATGATATCAATAAGAAAAACAGAATGCTCCTCTACAGGATGTCTCATGGAATCAAAAAGGTTAAATAGGACAACGTCATCACCAAACTCCATGAAAAGATTTTCGGCATACACATCAAAATGAGTAGGCCCATCTAATCTAATTAATTATGCTAATTACACCACTAAAAATGCAACTCGCAACCCAAAATTCAAGTGCATAGGTTCTAACTTCTAAGACTAAAATGACCCTCAAAATGACAGAATTGGCCTCGGCTCATCTTTCCAAGGACTACTCATATGCTCCATTCGAAGTTTTGCAGAGCTCTCTAGGTCCTGCACAAGGAAGATAGGTCAAGTGAGCATAAAATCCGAAAAGAAGCAACAATTAGCAATTAAGCCTACTTGTTTGCCTAAGACAAAAATTGAATTAGAATGAGAAAATAAAAGTCCAAGAGAAGTAAAATAAGCTAAGAAGAATAGGAAAAATATTTAAATAAAAATGCCCAATCAATTACGCCTTGTTTTTCTTCCTTCTTTGCTTATGATTCATATGACAATGTTCTTTTTGCATTTAATAAGCCAAATAAGGGGAGAAGATTGTTGAACATTATGAGAAAATGAAAATAATTGGATCTTATATTGCTCTATGAATCTATGTTTCTACATCTTAATAAATATTACCTAAAATAGGGGGAGCAATCTTAGAATTTATCTATGCTTATGCAAGGTTTCTTAACACTTGATATTGGCAAAAGGCTGAGTTAATTTCAGGTTAAGGTTGAAGCTCCCATCACTTATATCTCTCATGTACTTATCAAAGAAACAAATGTTCAATTGATATTTGGCATGATCAAAGCCAAAAGGGTGGAGATTGTTGGATATAGGAGGAGCTGAAGAATAAGATCAAGGATAAAGCCCTTGTCACTTGAAGATTTTAACTTTTTACATACCATTCAATTGAAGGCATTTGTAATTTGTAATGTGGTTTAAGAAATTTATCTTGTGATCCTTGCATTGCATAAAGCATAAACATATTTCATGCATAGCATGTATTAAGAAAAGAACTTAAGCTTTTATCTGTGCATTTGAAAAAGAAACATTCCATGGTTTTGTTTGCTTTAATCGATTACACAAGGATATAATCGATTAGCAGTTTCTGTTTGATTCTGGAAAAGCTATGAGGAACACTTTAATCGATTAAAAGCTGATCGTAATCGATCACATAGATGTATTTCTAAAACATGCATGACTGCCTTAATCGATTACCACAATCTGTAATCGAATACCTAGGCTTAGTCTGAAAATTGCACATGACTGTCTTAATCGATTACCATAATTTGTAATCGATTACCAACGCTTATTGCATAACTAAAACTAATTGCTTTAATCAATTACTTCATGGAATAATCAATTTCATAGTTCATGAAAACTTTCCAGATTGTCCCAAGAACATTTTAATCGATTACTTGGGTAAATAATTGATTACATATCATAAAATAATCGATTACATTTCATAATAATCGATTACTGTCTGTTAAAATTGTTTTCTATTTAAAGCTGTTTGGGTCTATGATTTAAAAAAATCACATACTTAATTCTATCAGAGATTACGACATACCCAACACAAGCTAAAGCTCTCATAGGTCCAAGAAACAGTTTTCTGAGTATTAGATTTCTTACTTGAGGTCAAAAGATCATTTGCTTCATAGTTGAAAATGAGTTAAGGCAAGATTTAGAGAATAAGTTCAAGAGAGCATATTCTGAGCTTTAACATTCATGCTGTAACGCCTAAATTTTTTTCATCGTGATTTATTTATTTTTTTTACTGAAAACTCTTTTTATTTTACAAATAAAACCTCAAACTTTGTTTACTAATGATCGATCTCAAAAGGTTACACATACAAATATGAGTTCCAATACATAGTACAAATAACTAAAATATTACAAACATAACAAAGCATCTGCCACAAAACACCTCCAAAC
The DNA here is from genome assembly GCA_007407185.1 of Glycine tomentella. Lineage (NCBI taxonomy): Eukaryota > Viridiplantae > Streptophyta > Magnoliopsida > Fabales > Fabaceae > Glycine > Glycine tomentella. The sequence goes on from PYAF01003612.1 coordinate 27,350, forward strand.
ATCTTCCACCAAATTCATCAGCTTGCTAGTCTTTTACTATTCCTCTGCTCTCCCAATTAAATTGAGGTCATAGCAGGTGTCAACCACAGACACAAAATACAGGGTAAGTTTATGATAAACTCAGTTTAAGTAAAAGAATATATTCATAATATTCATAGAATATGATGCATGATTCTCTGTTTATATGATGCATGACTCTCTTTATCTTTTATTATTTGGTACCAATAGTCATGATAGCCCCAGTCCAATGATCCAGAACTTGCACGATCAGTCAATGTATCACAGTGGTGCACAAGAAGGTCACCCACACTACATGTGATCATCATGGGTGGCGTGAGTTCCCCACTGCCGAAGCACCCCCCAGCTCAGACTCCTCATTGTCTGAACGCTCGTACTCAGTTCCTATAACTATCTGACACACCTCATCTTGAGGCAAATAACGCGGACTAACATCCGTCGGGATATGCATATGAGACATATAAGACTGATTCACTTTCATGTATTTTTTATCATCTCATACTTATTTTAAGCATCAGTCTTCATATTCTGTCTCACATACCTTACTCAGAAATTCAACAGAAAGTATAGAACTCAACTTTATATTCATGTATAGAATCTCAGCATATTATTCATGTACAGAGATTTATAGGAATAATTAACAACACATGAACTTCATTGAGATTTATAGAAACACTCAGCAACACATGGAACTAAGAGAAATTCTTAGAAACTTTTAGCAACATATGAACTTCATGGGAACACTCAACAACACAAACATTCAACCACTTATTCAAACAAAACAACACTTAAACTATCTTTATCATAAAGCTTCCCCATACATACTTAAACAAAGTAACACTTGAACTATATTTAGCATAAACTCCCCTATACATACCTTGTTTTTCTTCTTTTAAAAGCTTGTCATATTTTCCCTAGCTTCTCCTAGCTTTCACGTGATGCTTCACTATGGTGGGGTTTACTTTCTAACTTGATTTAGGCTTGAAAATGAAAGGATGAGAGGGATATGGAAGGGAGAGTTACACGTGAATTTGGTAGAGAGAATGGCTGAAAGTGATGTGCATTTTAGGTTCCCCCCCTTTATAGAGTGTTTAGGAAATAATTTAATATTCAAGGACATTTTTGCCCTTCCTAACTAAATGACCTTCATTTAGTTCCATTCTAACTAAATTACCTTCATTTAGTTTCATTCTAACTTAATTAATTCTTGTTCCATTGAATTGTAACTAAGTTAAATAATGACTTTTTACTTTTTAAGAAAAATCTTCTTAAGCTTAACCTACACCATACAAGTGTCTTAACACTTGTTTCCATCACATGGCTCCCTTTACAAGTGGCTATTCATGAAGATTCTTGCCTCTTCCACATTCTTCATTCACGTGGACTTGCAAGCCTAAGGGGAAGGAAGGCAATTTTTCTTCCTTTAAGCCATTACATGTCATTTTTGGTGTTAAGGAAAAATCTACTTCCATTTATGATTTCCACATGGCATTTTCTTGTAGGAAGTTAATTTTAAATTAAATTCTTTCTCCTAAAAATCATATGAAATAATAGAATTCTAGATATCTTCAAAAATTGGCTTCAATGATAGTTTAAAATTTCTGACAAGCAATCTATACCGAATGATACACATCTTTGCCTACAAGACTATTCTTATTTTAATTTTGATTGGTCTGTATTATTCTTGATCATCAAAATTAATAAATCATTTTATTAAATAGATCTATACATCTTACAATTTAGAAAAAATTCTCTAGATTCTATTTATCATTTTTCCATATTTTTCTAATATTTAAATTCTTCTAAATAAAGCTTCAAAGTTGTCACTTTGTAAAATTCATAGAAATTTTTTCTTAAAGTTTCTTGTCACAAACTATTTGGATATCCTGTCAGCTAAGAGTACTTTATCCTTTTATCCGGTTCCCACAAAGCCTCTAAAGGTATCTGGTCATTTTTGGCCCGAAGGGTATTATGGTAATTTCACCATTCACCTAGGGACATAATCGTCATCCTAAGGGTATTCTTGTAATTTTATTTTATAGGAAGGATGATATGGTCATTATTCTTCCCATATTTTTGTAATATTGCTAACTAATACTTCACACAAAATCATCTAATCAAATATCACAAATCTTTAGTATTTGCTTGAATAGTTACACAAAATATTTCATTCAACACATATTTGCAATTATGAAAATATTGGGGCGTTACACATGCAATCTGGATTTGATTGGTAACTTCATTCGTGCATTCATTCATTCATTAAGGATCACAAGTTGTGTCTCTCTTGAATCTTCTTTTTAGATTTTTCTATGTTTCAAATTTCTGTTGTAAATCTAAGTTCAAATAGTTTCTTTCAAGCATTCTAGAGTAGTGTTCTCTAAGGGTAAAGATCTGAGTAGGGTTCTTAGGTTCTTTGTGATTTGATTTCTAATAGGGTGTTAGAATTCTGATTCTTTGTCTAAGGTTGATAAAGAAGATAACTTGTCATTGCTTGTAAAGAACACATTTGAATTAGTGGAACTCTAATCTAGTTTGATTAGAAGAAATGGATGTAGTTTTCTTCATTACTCAACAAATGCAGTTTTCTTTTTGTCATTGGAATCTTGGACTGAGTGGTTTGATTGAATTGAACTCTTATTGGTTTTAAAAGTGATAAAGATCCTTAAACTTTGATTTCATAAAGTTTTTTTTTAAAGGTCAAATTTACACCAATTCACCCCCTCTTGGTATTTGAATGTATTCATATTGTTTTCAGTCACCTCAAAGGGAATTTGGCCATAAAAATGGACATCCAAAAGGCATTTGACACCATTGACTGGAGATTTTTGCTTCAAGTTCCCCAATCTTTCAGGTTTTGTCAAAATTTTTGTAACTAGATTCATGCCATCCTTCTCTTAGCTAAGCTTTCAATTAGGATAAATGGAAAATTGGTTGGTTGCTTCTCCTATGGAAGAACAGTAAGATAAGGTGACCCACTCTACCCTCTTATTTTCTGCATTACTAAAAAGGCCCTCATTTGTGGAATCTCTTCTTTGGTTGACTCTAGTGACCTTCTTCCCATGGCTGGCCCAAGGTATTTTTCTATTCCTAGCCATGTTATGTATATTGGCAACATCATAATTATTTAGAGGGGATTGTCCAGAAATATTAGAAATCTTCTCTTGCTCTTTGATATCTATGAAAGAGCTTTTGGGTATATCATAAGAAAGAAAAAATCTAATTTCTTCCTTGGAGCCATTCAACATAGAAGTCTCTCTAGCATTTCCTTTCTCCTTGGCTTTAAAATGGGATATCTTCCATTTAATTACCTTGATGTGCCTTTCTTCAAAGGGAAGCCCAAAAAATTGTTCTTCCAGCCCTTGGCTAATAAAACCAGAAATAAACTTGGAGCTTGGAAGGGTCATTTACTGTCTCTCATGGGAAGGGTGCAGTTGGTGATGTCCATTATATTGAGGGGAAGCCTGCTATACTCTTTCCACGTTTACCTTCTTTTTTGCTTAAGTTCTCAAAGAAACACATGTGTAATTTTATTTGTTAGGTGACCTAGATTATGGAAAATTAGTGATTGTTGCTTGAAATAAGATCTTTGCCCCTTTTGAAGAGGGTGGGCTTAGCCCAATATCCTTCAAATCTATCTATAAAGCTACAATTCTCAGTATAACTTGGAATTTCTTTTCTTCCAATGATCCTTGGGTGTCCCACTTTTGAACTTAAAGTGTTTAATAAAAAAGAACACTGTTCGGGCTTTCATTAAATCCTTTGTTTGGTTCGATATCAATTTTTTTTAACACTATTTCTTCAAATATCTCTTAGGTGTTGCGAAAAGGTGACAAAGTGAATTTCTAGCATGAATAGTGGCTTGATCAACCCATTATTAATGCCTTAAATGTCCTTGAATGCTACCATCAACATCTACAAGCAAAAGTGGTAGATTTCATTCATGACGGTGCTTGGAAAATTCCTTGACAAATATCTAGTCTCTGCCCCAATTTAGCCTCTCAAATTGGTTGCATAAATATTCCAATTTTTTATTCTAAGGACCATGCTATTCGTAAGCATATTGATTAAGGGACTTTAAAACCTAAGGAAGCTCATAATTACTTATCCCAAAACAACAATTTCAAGCCTTAGGCAAAATTCCTTTGGAAGAGCCACATTCCTCGCTCTAGATCCTTCATGCTTTGTAGGTACATTCAAAACAAGCTCCCCATTGATGACAATTTGGTTGGCAGGGGTTGCCATGTTGTGTCTCACTGCAAACTTTGCTTCAAATAGGTAGAAATTGTTGACCATGTTTTTTTTTAATGTTCATGTGCTTCGCATTTATGGGATTGGGCCTAGTCCAAGTTAAGTTGCATGCTTAACAGAACTAGCGCCCTTTCTTTATTGGATCCAATTTTTGCTCTCTGCTCCCCCAGCTTTCATCATCTAGATGATCTAGAATGCTCACAACAGTTATCTATCTTATAATCAGCGGATTAAAGTGCACCTTGCCTGATCCATTATTGACGCCAACATCAAGCTATCAAGTAGCCCGACTTCTAACACCATGCACCAATGACCGTAAACGCTTTAAATATTGATTGTCATCCAAATAGTTCCCCTTTTATCAGCCCAACCAACTGATACACGTCGTTGATTGAATGGTTCAAATGCAATACTAACAGAGCATTCCAAAGAAGGGTCGGCTATGGTGGTATTTTTCCATAACCATAAAGCTGGCTTTTTGGTGGTTTTGCGATTAAGTTGGGCATTCAGAAGTTTCTCTATGATAAAATCATGGGTGTCGGCTTTTTTGGGAAGCTATCAAAAGCACTGGTATGGTTCCTTGGAACATTAGGAACATATAGATTTACTCTCCCTAATTTTAAAATCAAGTACAATAGTCCTTTTTTTGTTTTCATGGATCTAATCTTGCCCCCATGCATGTTCCTCCATCTTTTTTCCTTTGATTTTATCTAATAGAGTATGCTATTTTAAGGAGTTGGTTTTTGGGGTGCCAGCATAGTTGTGATGTCAGAAACCTTCTCCCTTGGCAGGTTATTACCTTTTATGGATTAAAAAAAAATACTAAAATAACTTTGAAACTTTTGGGTGAGAATATTTTCTACATGCACTGTACACTTCTTTAAATAATAAATTATTTCCAGTAAAAAAAGTAATAAAAGGATTTCTGGATTCATAATATATATTTTTATTTTAAAATACACAATTAAAGAAAAAAGGTTCAATAATTTAATTTTTCCTCTTTTCAATCAACATAAATGACATTTTTTTAATGATAAATAAACTTGAACTTGAATAAGAATTTTTTGTATCATAAAAGATTTAAGCCAACTAACATATATTGGTGACTTTAGGCCTTGTTTGACAAAACGCATTCAACAAAAATAAAGCTGAATTGGTTTTTAACTCAATTTCAAAACAATTTTACATTTGTTATAAAAGAAAACAAGAAAAAAGTGTTGTGAATTTGGTTTTTAGTTTTAAAACACACAATCTAACCACCATCACTATACCACCACCACCGTCATTGCCCCCACCACCATTCAACCACAATCACCACCACTGCCATTGCCATTGTCACTACCACCACACCTCACCTTTGGCGCCTCCACCACCACTATATTTTCTCTGCTATCACTTCATTTCCTCTATCGTCGTTGTCACTATTCCACCCCACCACCATTCCACCACTGCTATCGCCACTACCACTATTAGTGTCACCACCACAACCACCACACTGTCTCCGCCATCACTACCATTCCACTACTACCACCACCATCGCCAGCATTTTTCCACCTCGATCATCATTGTCTCCACTATTCCACCCCACCACCACCCATAAATTTAAAAATTAAACCAATGATTGACTCGGTCAAGGCATTGATTGGGTCATTGGGTCAATGGTCGAGACAGTAGGTCACTAATTTACCTGCATGACTCAATTTTCATTAAAAAGAAATAAAACTTTATATCTAACCTTAATTGACCTGCATGAACTAGTGTCTTTCCTCCCTTGGGTATGACTCGACCCGGGTCAGTGGGTCACCAGTTTAACCACAAACCTCGGTCGGGTAGTATTGGGTTGCACCAGGTTCAATGCCTGGCCAATCCAATAGGCAACTCCATCCAACTACACCTCTGGGTTGCCATCGAACTTGTCCAACTAGCTGGGTTGGTATGGGTTTTAAAACACAGTCATCACCATTCTACCACTACTATTGTCACCATCACCATTCCACCACCATCACCATTCCACCACCACCACCATCATCATTGTCGCCATTATTCCATCTCTACCACTGTCGTCACTGTCACTGACACCACCACAATCACCATCATCGTCACCATCGCCACTCCCACCCTGCCACCTCTATCACCACCATTATTTCATAGTAGAATGAGATAAGATAAAAATGATTGACTCATTTTATTTACTCTCAATTAAAAATAAAGAATAAACATATACTCAAAAGTCAAAATTAAAATAGATTTTAATTTTTAAAAATTTCAAAACTAAAAATAAGAAACTAGCCCAAACAAAACCTTAATTAGTACCAAAAGACAAAATTATAGGAACACACTGTTAATGGTAAAAAGAATCTAGAATCTGAATGCTCTCCTTCAAAATTCCTCTATAGTCTCTCTCCAATAGTTTTCTGAGCCATTGGATACATCTCACGGTTGAACATAATATAAAAACAATAATTATTTAAACATAAAATTAATGCATGACAATATTTCATTTCCATATATATAACCATAACAATTCACAATATAACTATGGTAGTTGTCATAATACAAGTCCATACGAGTACTTGCTACTAAGTCATATAAAAAACCATTGAAGTGCTTCTATGATGTATAAAGTATCAAAAAATCACAGAAGTATGGTACTAAGTCATAATACAAAAATCATATATTAAGTGTCATGTCTTTAATGACTAGGTGGGATGGTATTGGTGATCATGATTAGAATATTCTTCATAGTCTAGATGGCGACAACGACGAGATTGAAGATGCTGGCTAAGGTCATGATCACTCATAGATGATTTAAGTTCCGTAATGGTGTTGAACATCTCTTCTTGTGTCTTTTGATGTTGTTCTCGTTGCTCTTTCATTTGTTGTTCAAGTCTTTCATTTGCTTGTGAGATTTGTTCAACCACCCATTATGTAGCAATGGTTTGAAATGACCTACAAGATGCTCGCTTCGCTTGTGTTAGTTGAGCACCCTATATTTCATAATCAAAATGCATATAAGGCTAAATTGATTGAACATAAACATAAAGAAAACAAAATAAGGAAATAAGAGATAGAATTGACATGTCGTCATGTATTAGAAAAAGGTACTTTCTCTTAACATAACCAAAAATGCAAAGTAAACTATGATAGAATATTTACTAGCTAACCTTACTAGCTAACCTCATGATTGTGGCAATCAACAAGTTGAGATATAGCTTTGCATTGTCAACTTTCAATTCTTGATAATATGAATCACAAATCATTAGGAAAAGCTAAATAAGAAAACAACTATGTTTGATTTGAATTTGTTTTTATGAAGTTAAAATTTGCGTCGCGAACTTGATACAAGCAAACGAAACCCAATCCTGAAATAGAACCTATATGGTCTCATTAACATGTTGCCAATGAGCTTGTAATGTCAAGCTTATCCTCAATGGATTAGCTCTTGCTACTTATATATATCTGAAAGATTGGACTTAATAAACATGCTTAAGTTTTACTAGTTCTTTACTATTTTGTATTGTATATTCTTTTATATTGTAGGTAATTTTATTTCAATTTTATCTTCAGTTTTTTATTGGTTGTACTTGTCCGTAAAGCTCTATTCTCATGATAAAATTGCTTAGATATCATGTTTAACCAATAGTAACATCAAATACACTTAGTGAGAATCACCTTAATTTAGATATAAAACCAAAATGTTATTGTGTCTGTCAATCAATTTCTACATTAAGCCATTTACTAACATAATAACATGTTGTGCATATATAGGAAAGCCACCGCCAAAGTACAAATTAAGTAAATGAAAACAAGCCATCCCTAATAACAACCAAGACAATAAGCTTATGCAGGTGTGTGCTTTGCTAGCTCCTAGCTCCAATAGGTTCAACTAGTATCAAGTGTCTATCTTGTGCCTAGAATTGAAACATGCTATAATTTCAAGCTGCTTAAGTGCTTATAAATTTAGAAAAAGTATCATGTTTTGATCTAGAATAAAAATCATTTATAGCTCTTTAAATATTTAAGACATTTCACACCCAAGCTAACTTTCACTACTAGAAACACAGCATTCTATATCGGTTCTTTTCGACATTCAACATCGGTTTTGAACCGATGTTGAATCAGGCGACGTTGAATGTGTGCAAGTTAACATCAGTTTTGAAAACCGATGTTAACGATGATTAAGCAACATCGGTTTTCCAGCAATAACCGATGTCGATATCTGATAAATAAAAACGTAAAATGTGGAACATTAACATCAGTTTCCTATGAAATCGATGTTAAGGAACACCACAACATCGGTTTTTATCAAGAACCGATGTTGATTTCATGAAACATTGGTTTTGCAACGAAAACCGATGTTGATTTCATGTAACAACATCGATTTTCTTTGTAAAACCGATATTGTTTCATGAAATCAACATAAGTTAACATCCGTTTCGCTTAAAATCGATGTTGTTCAATTATTTTTTTTTAATATTTTGTCTGTTTTTTAAATTTTAGCAGTTCTTCAACCTATAAATTTAAAATCCCGATCCAGCCAAATTCACAATACATTAAAGTAAATTAATATTCCAATAACAAATAAAAGTCAATAGTGTCAATGTACATAAAAGAATTTTGTAACCTAATGTTTATACAATTGATTTGAAAATCCAATAACCACCTAATCTACTAATATGTCATCTCTAATTTTAAGAAAAAAATTCGCCCATTGAACCCTAATTGCCTTCAAGGTGTCGGCTTCCAGTGGTCTTTGATCAATGAAATACTGCATGACATAAGAAAACATAATTTAATAAGTACAAAACAAAAAACAAGTGAAAAAATAATTAGTTTTGAATTAGACAACTAATTACCATGTCCCAGTTATCTGTGAAGCCTCCTTGGACTATTGTCTGCATCAAATGCATGACATAATAGCCACACTCAGTGCTTCCTGTTTGCTTATTACACTAAATTGAAAAACATAGTCAAAGTTAAATGGCAATTATTGTAAATAGTAATAAAAATTAATTCCAATATATAAACCATGATTTATTAAAAGACTTACTTTAAGTGTAATCGATTTAGTTGTAGCCTTTGATTTATTTCCTGGAGTGTCATTGACTCCCTTCAAAGCACTGCTGAAGAGAAACATGCATGCATAGTGTACAATTTACCATTCAACTATAGAAATAACCTAAATGTGTTACAAATTAGAACCTACCAGTTAATAATTCCTTTAAGGTAGTTATCAGGCCTGTTATGCAACGAACAGAACCAGACGACTACATTGGCCTTCGGACATATAACTACCACTTGCTAATGTGCACTGCATTGTCAAAAACAAGTTATTATACTGTATACGTTAATTAAATTGTGATACTCATTTATACTTACCCATTCAAATACGGTGCAAGGTAGACATGTTTCTGTGAACTCTGCATCCATTTCTTCATATTGTCCTCGATTAGAAATTGAGATTGGCCAGATCTCTGTATGGACTGTGGCTCGAGGAATCCATATACATTGGCATGATCCGATTGCAGACTTAATTGATTAATATGCCTATTGTACGGTGAAAATAAAGTCAATTATACAAGAATATAAAACAATTCACCAAGTAATAGTAGTCAATTGCAAGAGACTTACAGAATCCATAATTGTATAACGGCGATGTTGAGACATTGACCACCATGGATGATCTCCGAAATATCCTCATGCTTGATGTACAAGAGGAAGTTGTCATTATGTACCCCGAACATCTCTGGGTCCCATGGCACCTGGAAGGGTTTGAGGAAAAGATCGGGGATGGTCAATGCTATCTGGTACAAGAGATTAGAAATATTTTTTGGCTTATCTACAGGTTTCACCGGTCCCTTGGGTTCTTGTTTATCCTACACAGTTAACAACCATAAGTGAACGATAAGGTTAACTGTATATGTGACAAATCATTCGTAAATGAGAAGAAAGAAGGCAAAAATGAAATATCTTATGCAAAATTGTCTATACAAGATGTGTCGGCCAAGCAAGGAAAGTGTTAAGTGCCTGCCCCACTAACTGAACCTCGTCAGTGGGTACCGGGACGCGAGCAACATCATCTCGTACTTCCTCAACACTCACCTTTACCTGATCAGTGGCAAGAGGGACGCTGTGGACAATCGTCAATCCCTCAAAAACTCTGCCAAGGGCAACAAGGCGGGGAGGATTGTCATGGACATACAACCCACGCCTGTCAGAAGCACTCGTGTCTTGGTCATTCCCCGAGGGATCGACACAGCTTCCCTTGGTGCTGACACGGGCACCAAGAGGACATGACTGAACCTCTAGAGGCTGCATGGCACCCTGAGACTACATATAGGTCTACAACTGGCTGAAGCTCATCATCATTTATTACGTAACTCTTTCAGTGATTGACTGTGTAAGTCGACCAGTGATGGACAGCTCCAGCTCTACCCTGATGTTGTCTTTCAGGCGATCCAAGTCTTCAGGCGCCATTGATGCAAACTTCGACTTGCGAGAGGTTGAGGCTGTCGGTCCAAAGTAATGGGTAATGGTAACACTGGCTCCAGCACCACGGATACGGCTGGGGTGCTCTGGTCGTCCAATGGCAGCAGTCAGGACATCCTGACGTCCACTAGCGACAAAAGTACCCTGTGAGGATTGCTCATCCAGGGAATCCTACAATGAAAATAAGTACAACATTAGTGTTGTCATTTGTGATGCAAAAATTCATATAAAATGTCATTAAGATTGTTGTTTAACTTACAATCCTCTCAACAATCTCACGTGCCGCCTCAGAAGTCATTTCCCTAGTCTTTTTCACGTGAGCTTGCTTCACTTGACATGCTGTCTCCGGGGAAAGGAGGGTGGATGATCGTCTCGGTGCTATCAGCACAGGTAGCTTCCTCCAATTGTTTCTTTTGTTTTTCTTCCATCAACATCTTTTCTAACAACTCGTAACCCCCGCGAGACAACACATAAGGGGCGGTGTTCAGCTTCTGGATGTCCTAGGCCTTTTTTGCCACATCCTGTATGAATTACACATATAGGGTTAAAAAAAGCGTTTGTTTGAATTCATAGTTGTTCAATTGTAAAACAATGTAACAAGGCTAACCTCCTAAGAAGCGGCTCTACGTGTCTCACAGAATTGGGCCTGTTTTTCCTTACTGATGCCGTATTTCTCGTAGACAACATCAGCATCGTCGTCGTTGCCCTTTCCCAAGACCCATTTCCTAGTCAGGTCTGACTTAAACTGCCTTCATCGCTCACCTACTGTCTGCAGAATTTTCTTCTTAGTCTGTTGGTCGGATGTTTCAGGTATTTGAAATTTAGCCTGCGTTATAATGAAGTGTGTTTATCTCGTTAGAATAACATTTATACTGTATCATTATACACAATTACATTGGAGATTTAATCGGAATACCTGAATGTCCTCCCATATGAACTCCTTCTGCGCATCAGAAACTTCCTTCCATGTGGCAATGGTGACATCAACCTTGTCTTTAGCAATGATCCTTAGGTATGTCCTCAATTTCTTCGCCTGCGGACCATCACACCTCCCAGTGGTAGGATCAACATGAACCACTGGTCTGTCAGCACCAGGAGGTTTTGTAGCCAATGAACGCAACCATGTTGCTTTCCTAGTCTTCTTCTCCGTAGGAGGTGCTGGTGACTGAGGAGGAGGAGGTGACTGAGGAGCAGCTGGTGCTGACTCAGGCGGGGGATGTCCTGACTCAGGAGGAGGCGATGAGGTTGGTGGTGTAGTCATGACCCTGTTAAAAACAAAAACTAAGATAAGTAAAGTTAAAAGACAAATAAGGTTACATATTAAATTGTAAATGTCAAAAATAGTTAATAAGAAAATTACATTATGTGATGTTTATTAATTCTCCTTCATCATGATCATTACGAGTTGCATGAACGTCGTTAAGAACATCTTCTCTGTTGATGTCAGTCATTGGTGTCGAGAATCGAGTGACACCAATATCAAGGGTTGAATCATCATCGTCAATATTAATACCAATGGTTTTCCCATGTATTACCACTGACCACCTTTCATCACATGGATCTTGAACATAAAACACTTGTTTAGCTTGTTCGGCCATGATGAAAGGTTCATCTTGATAAGCTAGCTTGTTAAGATCTACTAAAGTAAACTCGAAGTCATCGGTTCTCACACTGCTATTGATATCAACCCACTTGCACTTGAAAACACACATAGTGAAAGTAACATAATTAAGCTTCCAGATGTCACTAATGACTCCAAAGTAAGGAAAGCACACCAAAAGTGGATTGTGGTCATGCACAGAAGCGAAGTGCTGTGACTCAGCTTTTAGGCTAACCCCAGTGTTTTGCATTGTGCTCTTCTCATCTTGTTGTTTGGTGTAGAAGAAGTACTTGTTGATATCATACCCTTGCCAACTTCTAACATTTCTTTTTGGCCCATCCGCTAACTTCCTCATTGTTTCAGATGCAAATTCATCACAAAGTATTGTTTCTTTAAACCAATTCAGTAAAGTCTTGTTATGCTCTTTCAACAGCCTATTCTTCGTCATTCTTGGATAACTTTCCTTGAGTAATGTCTGGTGACGATCCATGTAGGGTAAAACTTCATTACTGTTATTGAGGACATACAAATGAGCTTGTTGCAATTCTTGCAAAGCAGGTGTTATAACATGCAACCCTCGTGTACCCTTTCCTCCTACTCTCTCGTCATGTCGCGACTCGGGAAGATCTACAGGTTTTGCTTTTTCAAGGTACTCTAAACAAAATTCTACAGCTTCTTCGGCAATGTACCTTTCAACTATGGATGCTTCAGGACGATGTAGTTTTTTTGTATACCCTTTCAAGATCTTTATGTATCGCTCATCAGGTACATCCATCGTAAATAAATGGGACCACACAGTTTAATTTCCCTCACCAAATGAACAAGTAAGTGAACCATTATGTCGAAAAATAAAGGAGGAAAATACATCTCCAACTGACACAAGATAATTGTTGCCTCTTCTTCCAAGTCATCTAACTTTACAGGGTCCACGACTTTCAAACAAATGGCATTGAAGAAAAAGCACAGGCAAGTTATAGCATGCCTCACTTTGTTAGGTAAAATGTCTCGAATGGCCACGGCTAACAGTTGTTGCATCAACACGTGGCAATCATGAGACTTTAACCCAACTAGTTTAAGATCTTTCATATGTACAAGGCTCTTAATATTTGAAGAGTATCCCTATGGCACTTTCACTCGGTGCAGACACTGACAGAAACTTATCTTCTCCTTTCTTGACAAAGAGTGACATGTTGGAGGCAAGTAAATTTTCTTACCATCAGACCTAGGATGTAACTGCTCACGTATACCCATCTCAGCAAGATCTTGACGAGTGTTCAACCCATCCTTTATCTTGCCTTGAATGTTAAGCAATGTGCCGATGACACTGTCACACACATTTTTCTTCACATGCATAACATCGATACAATGTCTAACATCTAGATCAGACTAGTATGGAAGATCAAACAATATCGACCTCTTCTTCCATATGCAAGTATTACCTTTCTGCTTCTTTTGAGTCTTTTCAAATACAGTATGAATTCCCTCAACCCGCTCAAGAACCTGCTCACCGGTTAACGGAATCAGTGTTGTTTCATGCTCCTGACTTCCATTGAACGCTTTTTTCAATCGCCGATAAGGGTGATAAGGTTTAAGAAAACGTCGATGACGAGTGTAAACTGTTTTTCTTACATGTTTAAGTTGCAAGTAACTCGTGTCTTGCTCACAGATAGGGCATGCACGATGGCCCTTAACACTGTATCCACTCAAATTCCTGTACGCAGGAAAATCATTAATGGTACAAAATAGCATTACACGCAACTTGAATGTCTCCTTACGATACCCATCAAACACGGTAACCCCCTCATCCTACAAGTTTGCCAAGTCTTCAATCAAGGGACTAAGATAAACATCAATGTCATTTCCTGGCTGTCTTGGGCCCGATATCATCATAGACAACATCATGTACTTTCGCTTCATGCACAACCAAGGAGGCAGGTTGTAAATGACTAGCAAAACAGGCCAAGAACTGCGCTGAGTACTTAGACTGCCGTAGGGATTCATTCCATCACTAGCAAGTGCAAGCCTAAGATTTCTAGGGTCTTCCCCGAATTCTGGATACAAACGGTCAATCTTCTTCCACTGGGAGGAATCTGCAGGATGGTGGAGCATTCCATCACTGTTTCTACCATCTGCATACCATGTAAGGTCTTTTGCATCATCTTCATTAGCAAATAGACGCTTAAACCTTGGAATGATCGGAAGATACCACAACACCTTCGCGGGGGCCTTCTTTTTGTGCTTTCATCAATGCTACAGTTGATAAGTGCCACATTTTAGTAAAAATAGGATTCAAAAATGGCACTTATCCGTTATTTTAATTGATTTACTCACAAGTTAACCCTAGAAACTTAGTTAATTGATGGTTATATTAAGCTAAGTTATGCTTTTGTATTTTGAAAAGATTTCGTCCAATCAAATGTTCTAATTTTGCTAGGTTTAAAAGGTTACGGAAGAATCAAGCTTGCGAAAACCAAGAGCTGGGAGTGAACTAAGCAAAGGATGAAGTCCCACAAGCAAATCAGGCCCAATAGCACCAAGGCCCAAAGGTTTCTTCATGACTAAGCCTTAAGCTCGCCCAGGCGACTAGATTATGCCTATTTCACTCGCCTGGGCGAGTAACAAGTTCCAAGAAAGCTTTTTAGCTTGCCCAGGCGCCCATTTTGTGAAGGAATTGGTGGCCTGGGTGACCAAAGCAGCCAGGTCCACAAAACCTATAAATATGGACGGATTTTGAAGGCTAAAGCATGCTTTTTCACTTCTTTTCTCTCCCATACACTTGCTAATTCCCATTTAGCTTGTTCTTAGTTCCTAAGTAAGTGTAGAAACTTAGGGAAGTGAGGAAGAGTGAATTGTGTAAGGAGATTCTGCCGAAAAGAGGATCGATGACGAGCTTAGTTAGTGATTCTCTCGAGGAAGTTCTGCCAATGTTCGCTTAAACTTCCCTAAGGATTGGACGTACTTTTCTTATCCCTATGCTCTTTTAATTATTTATGCATTGTTCTATTCCTTATTGGTGATTTTATTCTACGCTTAACACGTGATTCTAATTAATCGTTAGTTTCACGAATTTAACCCTAAAGGAGACTGGAAAGTAAATTTAAGGTTTGAACTGAATTAAATCACTCACTACGTTAAGTTGCTAGGAATAGGGCTTAATGTTTTGATCGCACAAAACACGTGATTAGAAGCTTAATGCTAGGGTATTTAATTAAATATTCAAGGGATCGATATTTAGTAAAATATCCTTAGGACTTAATTGCGAGGAATCGAATTAAGGTTACCTAAATGTGTGCGGCAATAAGAATAGAAATGCATAGGTAAAATCAATTAAAGGGATAAGAAAGACGAAACCCAATCCTACACTTCCTTGATTTATACTCGTTTATTTACTTTCCGTAATCGTTTATTTAATTTCCGCAATTTTTACTTTATGTAACGAACAACAACACAAAAAGTGAATCTCCGTTTTTATCATCTGTATATAACTACTAAACTGGTAATAATTTAAACCAACAGACGTAAACTCAAATCCCTGTGGAGACGAACTTTTACAAATTTGTAACTTGCAACGATAAAACGGTACGCTTGCCGTAAAAATCCTAACAACAGTCGTCATCGGCTTTCAGTTTATACCGTGATACCCCACACTTGCGGCATTTATGCATTTCTTGAAATTCATTTCTGTACAATATGCAATCATTAAGACAGCCATGAATTTTCTGATACTCCATACCCATCGGACAAAGAATCTTCTTGGCCTGGTAGTAAGTTGTTGGCAACATGTTTTCATCTGGAAGCATGTCCTGAATTAACACCGCTGACAATAGTGTCAATGACTCTTTGCACCCCGGATACAATGGCTTCTTCGAATCACTTTCCACTGTATCATACACAGGGGCATGTGCTTGCTGAAAAGACTCATGTCCTAGATCACGAATCATATCCTTTAATCGATCTCCGATGTCAACATCAACCGATTCAGTTTGTGAGACCCGATGCGTGTTGTTAATTCACCATGCCATATCCATGTGGTATATGTCTTCTTAATCCCATCGCACAGAAGATGCTCCCGTATGTCGTCTAGCGCTTGTCGTCTCCTATTCAAACAATTGATACAAGGATAGAAATATTTTCCATCCCCATCCGGTTGACTTCTTTCGGAGGCAAATTGCAAGAAATGTTCAACACCCTCCTCATAATCAATCGTGATGCGACTTGCATTTATCCAACTTCGATCTATCTAATTAATAACTCTCTGATACTCACAAAGTTATTCCATGCATGAAAAACTCACTTTTTTCATTCAAGGTGTGGCCCTATCCCATTCAGGAAGACATATTTTTATAGTATATTCGTATGTATGGGTTGAGTCTCTTATCTTAAATTTGACGAAATTTTTAGCAGCATTTCGCTTTGGTCTCCAAGTACACGACATGAAAGCAGTGACATAAGTTCCACCACAGTCATGTATGCACTCGGAGAACAAAGTGAAATGCATTGCACCGAAATTTTGTCAAATGTAAGAAAAGAAACACAACCTACACATACGAATATACTAAAAAAATATGAGTCTTCCCAAACTATCCAAATAGAAAATTCAAGAATCAATACAATGATTAATCCAAATTGTCCGGAAGAATATGAATCTCAAACGGGAAACTAAGGTCACTCATCATGAACATTAATTGTATACAATAGGCAAGATTCAAACGGGAAACTAACATTCAGAAAATACTAATCAAATTCGTAAGTACCTGTTGTTAGAAATTTTACCACGGCAAGCGTACCATTTTATCGTTGTAAGTTTCGAATTTTATAAGATCGTCTCCACAGGGACTTAAGCTTACTCAGTTAATCCAACTAAAATTAAACAGTTGAATAGATATGTACAAGTAGGTTGAACGATATTTCATTTGTTGATGCAAGTAAGTAAACTAACTAAACTTAACGAAAATGAAAATATATTTATGAGAAAGCGGGATTGGATTTCATCATTCTTAACGTTCTATATTCAATTAATATTTACCATGCATAAATCACCGTCTATTCTTATTAATGCACACTAAGTTATCTTGAATCGATTTCTCGCATCCAAGTTCTAAGGATAGTTTATCGAATATCAATCCCTCGCATATTTAAGTAAATTACCCCAGCGTTAAGAACTTATAATCGCGTGTTTTTATGCAATCGAAACATTATGCCCTATTCCTAGCAACGTAACGTAACGAGTAATTTCATTTAGTTCAAACCATAAGATTACTTTCCAGTCTCACTTCGGATTTAATTTCATGATACTAGTGATCAAGTAGGATCAAGCATTAAGCGCAGAACGAAACTACCAATGAGAAATAGAACGATTCATGCATGAATATTAAAAGAAGTATAGGGTTAAGAAGATTACATCCAACCTCTAAGAAGCTAGCCCAGCATGGAGAGAACCTCCTCTCAGAAACAGCAGCTGAACGTTCCCATCCTCACATCTTTCCGGCAGAGTCTCCACACTAAATCTCACTTCTCTCACTTTCCTAACCTACCTAATACTAATATTTAAGATCCTAAACTAATGAAAAAGCTTGAGAAACAAAGGAAAGAGAGAAAATTGGATTGCCAGGGATTGATTTGCCTTGGGGGTGCTTGGGTATTTATAGGGGGTGATCTGCTCAAGTTCACTCGCCCAAGCGACCATTTTTGCCTTTGTTTGGTCGCTTGGGCGAGTTAAGACCAACTTGCAGCCCAAGTTGCACGTCCAAGTTGCTTTGCAAGTGGCCCAATTAATGTGTTACTCGCCCAGGAGACCAGAATGCACTATGTTAACTCGCCTGGGTGAGTTAAATGCACCTGTAGAAGCTTCTTTTGGGCTTTTGGGCCGAATTGCTTGCTGCACCTCCCAGATTTGCTTCTATTTGTCATTTTTGCTTGCTTTAAGTGTACGGAAGCTTTCGGAATTCCTCGAATCTAACAAAATGCAAAATATGATTGGATTAATCTTCTAAAATATGAAAACAACATTTATCCTAGTACTAAATAAAAACTAACTAGGTTTTAGGGCAAGTTCATAGATAAAGCTAATGAAATCAAAAGATTAGTGCCATCATTGAAACATGATTTTAACTGAAATATGGCGCTTATCACTCCCCCTAACCAAGAATCTTGCTTGTCCTCAAGCAAAGTAACTAACACTATACTTAATAGGAACATAGAGGATGAACATGCTTTTGTAAAGAATCAACTTTTCAGAGTGATCAGAACATGTTTCAAATTAGTCAACCTCAAGAATTTGAAACAAAAGATTAAATTTTAAAAATCAAATGAGATTAAGATCAATTCACCTTTCATTACTAAAGAACATTAGAGGAAACATGTGTTTGATTTAAAACAGAGGAAAACCTCTCGAAGGTGTTTAATTCTCACAGGTGAGTGTTTATTCTCAATTCCAACACTGGTACCTTATAGATTAATTTTGTAATTCATTTCCCATCAAATCAAAGTGCATACCTATCATGGGTCATTAGGGCTTTTGTGGTTGGGCCTGGCTTTGAAAGAAATCTTGGTTTTTCTGGATATTCAAAAAGACCTCGAGAATAGGAGAGCAAGTAAAGATAAAACAATTAGATTATCACTTCCTATTTCTTCCTTTTTCTTCCAAGATATCCATGTTTATCAATTTTCCATTTCACCCAAATACTTTGTACAATACTTTAAAACACAAGGAATTTGTTTCCTTTTTCTTTTTTTTTTTTTGCTTATCACATGAATAGCATATAGCCACATTTAAAGTCTTTTTCATCGCATGAGCTACCCAAAAAGTTTCCATCAACAAAATATTTCCCTTTTTGCTCTCCTAACCTAAGGTAAGGTAAGGAATTCTTATCCTAGGATAGGGTTCCAATAAGTGTTTGGCTCAAAAGGGTTTGCAAATGGTAAATCATTATATTTATGTTGGGATAGCTTTTTAGCCAGTGGCTTAAATAGTTGTTTAAAAAGAAAGAAGGGCTAAATCATATCCATGCATCATATGTTATGACAATTAGAAATTAATGCAAAATTACTATAAATCATATCAGTGAGATCTCTCATGTATAATGTCTGTTTTGGATGCACACACTCACTTTGGGCTTTAAGGTCTGTTTTCATGTTTTCGATCAAATCACTGTTTCGAAAGATGTTCTTTATTAATTCCATGTAAAAAGTCTTGTCTTTTGGTATTTTGAAAAAGCCATTCCATTTGCTTTTCATTCTCAAAGTTCCCAAAAATCACTTTATAGTGTTCTGATCCAAGTTGAAAACAAGTTTCAAAAATGTTTTGTTGATTCTTTTCAAAACATGACATATCAGTTAAGCTCTAAAAAGATTTATACATGCATGTTAAACAAAAGTACAAATATAAACTACAAAGCGGTAATGAAATTTAAAAACAATGTCACTGATTTTTGAAGAACGTGGCTGAGAAGCTTGATGCCCTTCATTCAGATAATTAACAGGTTCTGCCACGTTTCTTCTTTCTCACCTGCTTTGCTTAACAAAATAGATTTGTATCCAAGTTCTTTAACAAAATAGATAATACTTTCAAAAAGATAAAATATAACTAAAATAAAGTAAAGACAGAATTTTAAAACACTGGGTTGCCTCCCAGGAGCGCTTATTTAACGTCGTATTAGCTGGATGCCTTTGTTATGGTTTTGGCTCCCAGCAATTGGACAATAGGGATGAGCCTTTGGCTTTTGTATTTTCCTCCAATATTTTTACCAGTTTCTTTTCTTTTTCAGAGAGCATAGATTTATTGATAACTGGTTTTAAATTTCCTGCAAGGAAAACAGTGTTAGCATATGAAGGTACTGCGTTTACCTTTTTTTGTGATTCTTGATTTGTGTCTTCCTCTAGCAATTCCTCAAATAATGATTGTTGGTAAGGAATTTCTTTGAAAGCATCTAGTTATGGGAGATGATCCAAACTATCTTCTTCTTCAGATTCACTTATCTTCTTTAATGCTTCAGCTAAATAATCTTTTCCTTGAGCCAACTTCTTGGAGTCAGAAATCCCTCCATTCAAGACATTCACTCTAAAACATCCTCTTGGTTCTCTTGAATTATCATGTGTTTTTGCTGAAAAGGGTCCACTTCTGTGCTCAGACAATCGCTTTGCAAGCTGTCCAACCTCAACCTCGAGATTTCTGATGGAAGTTTCAGTGTTCTTTTGATTTGAAATGGACATTTGCATAAACTGAGTCAGAGTTTCTTCCATTTTTGATATTCTATCAGGCTGAGCTTCTTCTTGTTGTTGTAGTGGAACCCTATTTGAAGAACCTGCATAAGAGTTGTTAGAAGGCCCTGCAAAAGAAGAGTTAGTTGGACCATAATATGCATAATCATTTTGTTGCCTCCAGCCATAAGAACTTGGGCCTTCTCTATAGCCTTGGTAATTTCCTTGGAAGTTCTGTTGAGGTCTGGTCTGATTTTGCATATAATAAGCCTCTTCTTCTTGTTGTCAATCACCATGTAGTTGAGGAAGTTGGCCTATTTGTTTGGTTAAGGCCTCTATTTGTTGAGTCAAGAGCTTGTTTTGAGTTAGAATTGCATTTTGAGTATCTAGCTCCATTATACCTTTCCTTTGAATTGGAGATCTATCATGATGAGATTGGTAATCACTGGCTGCTATGGAGTCAATGATTACTATTGCTTCTTCCGGGCTCTTGGACATCATTGTACCTCCAGCTGAGGCATCAAGAATCATCTTTGTTTGAGGTTTCAAACCACTATAGAAAATATGTAATTGTGCAGCATCATCAAAGTTGTGGTTTGGGCACCTCTGCAGTAAAGATTTGAATCTCTCCCATGTTTCACAGAGAG
Organism: Glycine tomentella; assembly: GCA_007407185.1. Taxonomy (NCBI): domain Eukaryota; kingdom Viridiplantae; phylum Streptophyta; class Magnoliopsida; order Fabales; family Fabaceae; genus Glycine; species Glycine tomentella. The sequence continues at coordinate 48,554 of PYAF01003612.1, forward strand.
ATTCATTATACCCTTGGGAAAAGTAGCAATTGCTGATTTTGCACTTATGAATCTTGATGGAGGAAAGAATCTGGCAATGAATTTCTGCTCCACTTCTTCCCAATTGCTAAGACTTTTATTTGGTTGTCATTGAAGCCAAGTCTTTGCCTTACCTGTTAAAGAAAATGGAAAAGCTCTGAGGTAGACAACTTCATCATCTTCCTCAGAAGCTCCCATGGTTCTGCACAGCTCCATGAAGGTAGACAAATGAGTGTATGGATCTTCATGATCTAGTCCAGCAAATGGATGTGATCCAATAAGACTGAGCAATGCGGGTTTCAATTCCACAACCTTCTTATTGAAAGGAAGAATGACTATGCTGTTGTAATGCTTTGATCTTTGTTGATAAGCATAGTCACCAAGCGTCCTCCGTGGTGGTCTATTTTCTTCTCCCTCTCCTTTATCAGCCATATTATAAATTACAAGTGGCTTTACTGGTGAAGGAGAATCAAAATAGAAGAAGATTTACTCGGTAGATTTTTGATTGTTTGTTTCTTTTCCTTCTTTTTGGTAATTTCTAAAATAAATAACGATGTAACTGCAAGAAATTTACCTCAAAAAGGAAAAAGGACAAACTTGCAATAATTCGTAAGTACCGAGGTTAGGGAAAAATAAAACAAAACAAAATACAAGAGAATTTATACAAAATAAAAAAAACGAAAGTAAAGAAAAAGTCTTATTCAAGTGAAAAATTAAATTTGAAAGAACTGAGTGAGCGACGCAAGTCCCCGGCAACGGCGCCAGAAACTTGTTAGAAATTTTACCACGGCAAGTGTACCGTTTTATCGTTGTAAGTTTCGAATTTTATAAGATCGTCTCCACAGGGACTTGAGCTTACTCAGTTAATCCAACAAAAATTAAACAGTTGAATAGATATGTACAAGTAGATTGAATGATATTTTATTTGTTGATGCAAGTAAAGTAAACTAACTAAACGAAAATGAAAATATATTTATGAGAAAGCGGGATTGGATTTCATCATTCTTAACGTTCTATATTCAATTAATATTTACCATGCATAAATCACCGTCTATTCTTATTGATGCACACTAAGTTATCTTGAATCGATTTCTCGCATCCAAGTTCTAAGGATAGTTTACCGAATATCGATCCCTCGCATATTTAAGTAAATTACCCCAGCGTTAAGAACTTATAATCGCGTGTTTTTATGCAATCGAAACATTATGCCCTATTCCTAGCAACGTAACGTAACGAGTAATTTCATTCAGTTCAAACCCTAAGATTACTTTCCAGTCTTACTTCGAATTTAAGTTCGTGATACTAGTGATCAAGTAGGATCAAGCATTAAGCGCAGAACGAAACTACCAATGAGAAATAGAACGATTCATGCATGAATATTAAAAGAAGTATAGGGTTAAGAAGATTACATCCAACCTCTAAGAAGCTAGCCCAGCATGGAGAGAACCTCCTCTCGGAAAGAGCAGCTGAACGTTCCCATCCTCGCTACTTTCCGGCAGAGTCTCCACACTAAATCTCACTTCTCTCACTTTCCTAACCTACCTAATACTAATATTTAAGATCCTAAACTAAAGAAAAAGCTTGAGAAACAAAGGAAAGAGAGAAAATTGGATTGCCAGGGATTGATTTGCCTTGGGGGGTGCTTGGGTATTTATAGGTGGTGATCTGCTCAAGTTCACTCGCCCAGGCGACCATTTTTGCCTTTGTTTGGTCGCTTGGGCGAGTTAAGACCAACTTACAGCCCAAGTTGCACGTCCAAGTTGCTTTGAAAGTGGCCCAGTTGATGTGTTACTCGCCCAGGCGACCAGAATGCACTATGTTAACTCGCCTGGGCGAGTTAAATGCACCTGTAGAAGCTTCTTTTGGGCTTTTGGGCTGAATTGCTTGCTGCACCTCCCAGATTTGCTTTTATTAGTCATTTTTGCTTGCTTTAAGTGTACGGAAGCTTTCGGAATTCCTCGAATCTAACAAAATGCAAAATATGATTGGATTAATCTTCCAAAATATGAAAACAACATTTATCCTAGTACTAAATACAAACTAACTAGGTTTTAGGGCAAGTTCATAGATAAAGCTAATGAAATCAAAAGATAAGTGACATCATTGAAACATAATTTTAATTGAAATATGGCGCTTATCACCTGTGATGACGGTCACTGACAATCTGCAACCACAAATCTAGTGATGACGATGCAAAGTAGAAAACCACAACTGCCTACATTGATAACATTACACCAAGTAAGAAACAACTTAATGATGAAAGGATACTAAACAATGAATAACAAGAAGCAACAGTGTGGGAGACACTTAGTGTTGAACAAATAAATGTATATGTTGAATTAGAAGTAAAATACCTTAATATACTCAGAGATAAGTAAAAAACAGCTTACACAAGAAGATGAAGTCCTTCAGAGACACACCACTCTTTCCCTGCAAACATATTAGGACATCATTCAATTATCTCTTTGGCAAAATAATAACCCAAATCAAAGCTATTATAACACATAAGTCATGGTTCATTTAACCCTTAGCTAGCTAGTGATGTTCGAAATTTCCATGCCCTTTTCCTTATGTTGACAAGTTCCGTATGTCTTGGTCCACCTTCTTAATGGGAAACAAAAAAGCAACACTCACGGGCAAGAGGGAGTGGTAGGGCAAGGGGTAGTGGTAGGGTAAGAATCATATTTCTATCTTAGTTCTCTCCTTGTTTTCTCTTAGAATCTTAGTTTCTCACACTTTCTATCATTTATCTTAAACAAGTTTTGGGTTTTAAAATAATTAAATTAACATCATTACTTTTAGCTAGCCTCAATGATCTCTATTGGACAGACTAAACACTCACAAAGTATCATTGCTCCTCTAACAAAAGACAACATTACCTCTGAACCTACTCTAATACCCTTGATTCCTATCAAATACAAGTATGAACAGCTATTAAAAATTTTAAAAACATTCATAAGACAAATTGTACAACAAGAATATGAAACATATTCACACTATGATGATGATCTGTGTCAAATGTGTAGTAATGAAGGTCGTAATGAAATGGCAAACGGGAAAAGGGTTCACTCAATCTCCTACAACCTACAATCAACATATAACATTAGAGTTTACCATAACATTATCAACCTCTTTTCTGGACCTAGCAAATCACAAGAGTCATTATAGTATTATTACTTTTCAATGCTAACAGGAAAGAAACAAAAAATTGATTGCCTGTAGTCGTGGCTTAGACTTGGACTCGATAGAAAACTAACTTCATCATTTGGAGAGCAGATACTATAGCTAGCAGTGAGGGTGTGGTGTGGGGGTTGCATTGTAGTATCATTAGAATCAAACTTGAGTTGACCCTTCCATTCCATTAAGTATCACTTTAAACAATGCAAGCAACAATTGCAGCCATGGCCGCCCACACTATTCTCTTCTCCCTTCACCACTAGACCAATAATACTTCCTTAATTTGTTTCCTTCTCTACTCACCAATATGTTATGTTAACTAATAACTAGCTCTCTGTGCTAGCTGTATTTGCAAGCCCAACAACTGTTACTCTTTGTGTTTCTGGTCTTACTCTTAGGCCTCATGGTTTTCATCTCGTGAGTTTTAAGGCCTTTTGCTATGTTATCCCGTTTTTGAAATCAATTTCTAAGTAGTGCTATTTTTTTCTCTTTCTTGCAGCATGAGTTTGGTGATATAACAAATAGGTGTATATCAACTGGTAAGGCCACTTAGTTTTGAATTATTTATCTTTAGTTAATTTTGGTACTACGGTTGATGAAGTTTTAAGAGCATTTGTTTCTTGATATTGAATGACATATTTAGGGCCACATTTCAATCCTATTAAACTCAAACATGGTGCTCCCGATGATAAAATTTGCCATGTGGGTGACCTGGGAAACATAGTTGCTAATGCCGATGGTAATGCTTATTTCCCTCTTTTTTCTATGGAATGTTTTTTAAACCTAAGATCCATTCCCTCATTTTACCATTTTTTAAGTACAGGAGTTGTAGAAGCAACAATTGTGGACAATCAGGTGCTCCTTCTGTTTTATATGATTCATTCATTGTCTTTTTATCATGTTCTGCTATACAACCCTTGCTCCTGTCTGCAGATTTTATTTTCAACTCCTAGTTTTTAAAAAATTATGAAATTTTATTGTATTGAGCAAATTACAGTGTCACTCCTGTAATTTCTTTGAAATTCACATGATACTCTGTCTTTTTAACTATATATTAATTCCTCTTAATTTTTTTGAAATACCTTAGACTGACACTTTTAGGTACCCAAGAAACACATTACATCATGTACCCTTGTAAGGGGTTACTATAAAGCTAAAATACTATGGATATCGTATGAATTTCAATAAATCACAAGGAGTGCCGATATAATTTGCTCTATTGTATTTGTAAGCTAAATGAGGTGTTTGTGCCTAAAATGTGTAGATATCACTCATTGGACCCAATTCAGTAGTTGGAAGAGTCTTCGTGGTTCATGAGCTTGAGGATGACCTTGGAAAGGGTTAGCACCTATTAACTCTACTATAGTCTATAGAGTTTCAACACTTTTATATTAGCCAATTAAATAGTAGATGAATGTGCAAATGATATGCTTAGCTTACCACAGATGGAAAGCCATGAAATGAATATGAGATTGACTTTTCTTCTCCCAGCTATTGTTTTATACCAAACTATTGTCTACAAATGCCCTTCTCTACCATACACACATAAGATTATTGTCTACTAATGCTTTTCTTGTTCTACTAATAACACAATTAATGTCAAACCACTAATAACACATCATGTTGCTAAGCTCATTAGTCAACCTTGCTTGAAACATGGCTTCTTCCAAGTCATCAATCATGGGGTTAGGCATTTTATATGTATTAGGCTTATCAAGCACTTGGTGGGCAAAATAAACGAAATCAAACTAATAACACATTCAACCCAACATCAGACACCAAAATGCTAGTGCAAACACAGACATGCCACATTCAACCCAACATCACAGTTCATTTCGAAGATGGTGAGGTCTAGTAACCTGGGTTGGAGACACAACGCCTTTCTGTGAAGTCGCGTGCTGTGCTTCAACTACTATCAAGGTTGACGAAGCTACTGGAAGATCGTGAATGAGGTCGACTGAGGCAACAAAGAACGGGATCAACAAGCAAGGGTGACTGAGAGATGAGGATGCTGAAACTCAAAATAGGGGCGAGCGAAAGTGAAGGCGAAACCTCGTCACCATATATTTATAATAATAAAACAACATCGTTTTTCACTCAAAAATCGATGTTAACTTATACCATTAACATCGGTTTTTTTTTTTTAAAGTTGAAAATCGACGTTAACATAATAATGTTAACATCGGTTTTTTTTTTAAAAAAAAGTTGAAAACCGATGTTAACATAATAATGTTAACATCGGTTTTTCTTAAAAAAGTTGAAAACTGATGTTAACCTAATAACGTTAACATCGATTTCTCTTAAAAAACTTAAAAACCGATGTTAACATTACACATTAACATCGGTTTTTCTTTAAAAACTTAAAAACTGATATTAACAATATCTTCTTAATTACAAAATTGTCACCGCGTTTTTGTTAACATCGGTTACACAGAAAATCGATGTTAATTGGGTGATGTTAAAAGTAATTTTTGTAGTAGTGTTTGTGAACCTTACCCTTTATATAATAACATCTACATCATGTGAATGCATTATTGTTGCATTACCATGTAGCAACCTGTAACACCCCGGACGTGTTATCATTAATAATATCATAAGCGCGCTATCAGCGTTAAACGAACACGGTGCGGAAGCGATATAATCGATTTTCTTGATTACATTGTGCATGAAATTTAAACCACATCACAAAACATTATAAAACAAGCTCCTGCTGATCCAGGTAACACAACCACAAAACATAATAGGCAGAAAACATATAATGCTAACCAGAGATAATCAGAAGGAATAACCATATCTTATACATCAAGGTCTGTACATATACATACAACTCCAAGTCCAAACCACACTTGTGGTTAAACAAAAGAATATGTACAGTACAAGAGGTGTACACACACACCTTTCCCTACACAGGGAGTACAATACAGAATTCAAAACTTTTCTCTGATCTTCAACTGCAGCCCATGACCACTCCAGCAACACTCTACTAAGGCCTCCTGCCCTATGGTCTCTTCCCTTTGCTAGAGGAAACACCTGAAAACCACAACCCCACACAGGGTGAGACATACGTCTCAGTAAACTCAGGGTTCTGGGAGATCCTCCCTTACCCTGGTTCACCTCCAAGCATACATATATATAAAACTATAAACAAGCCTAGGACATTATCCTGGCTTTCAGAACTCGGCTACCGAGTAGCATCAAACACGTGTCATCACTGGACACTATCAATCTCAGAGGTGCAACTCCTCACGGTGGCTCTCACAGCCATCTCATAACAGACTCACAGTCGTCTCCCAGAGGTACTAACGCATAAGTGTCAACCACTGGACACTTTCTATACCAGAAAGGCATCGCCTCATAAGCTGAATAACATATTGCCTGAGGCACTCCTCAGGACTTCACTCAACAGATATGGCTCATCTAAGAGGCTCTAGGCCCTGATCCCCTCGGGATGCCCTCTCTTAGAGATACAACATATCTGTTCACAGTCAGGCCTGGGCAAGAACATCCATATAGGGCAATCACCTCCAGGACCCTCACATATATATGCCTGAAAGAGATCATCTCACGCTGGAGGCACTCATCTTTCAGGACTTCCATACCCACTGCTTGAGAGAGATCATCTCATACAAGAGGCACTCAATCCCTCAGGACTTCCAATCACGGTCTGAGAGAGATCATCTCACGACGGAGGCACTCCACCCCTCAAACTATCAAACCACTATCTGAGAGAGATCATCTCACATCGGAGGCACTCATCCCTCAGGATTTCCAATCACACGTCTGAGAGAGATCATCTCACACAGGAGGCACTCATTCCTCAAGATGTTAGTCCGCTGCCTGAGAGAGATCATCCCACACAGGAGGCACTCAATCTCCCAGGACTTTCAACCACTGGCCCGAGAATAACCACTCAGGGCTTTCATCATCACTACCTAAGGAGAACATCCATACTGGGCAATCCGTCCTTAGGACTTTAGGTGAAGAGCAGTGGCACCTCACAGGGAGTATCAGCCATTCCCAGTGAGTCCTCAAGCTCTTCCTTTGGCTAGGAAATCCCATCTAGCCGGATACTATTCCAGTATCCCCTTGATTCATCACACAGACACCCTCATAGTGTCCATTCATCATAAGGCCCACGGCCACTAACATCCGTAATCACAGATGTGTCATCACCCTTACACTATCTCAGTGTCTATCCTAGGGTTTAAACACATATATATATATATACATATATTCACATCATGACACCATTCCGGTGTCTAGTCCAGTCCAAACATGCAAAACTAGGCCACAATGGCCTTTCACAGCCATATATACGCATATGTATCAGTTGCATAAACTCCACCATCACCCACTTGGATGGCAAACAAGAATAAGGGAACAATCCCCAAACGATGAGCTTACCTGGCAAGCCGTGCCTCACAGCTCCAAGCTCAACTGATGGTCTGCGTCACTAACACCCGTTGTGTCAAGCCCTACCAAGGTACACAAACGCATATTATAGACCATACAAGCATATAAACACATACAAGCTCATCAAGCAGTCCATAACTGCCTCTGGGAAAGGATTCTCAGTCCTTTCCATCAACCCAAGTTATCTAACATAAGGTTCATCAGGCTCATCCACTGTAAGCCTTTCCATAGACCCTCAGTGGTCTATTTCAACACAACCATGGCCTCAGAGTCACCACCGACTCAACACAAGCCATTCACCATGAGCTCAAAGCTCTCACAACCCACAACTCAGGGGTTTCCATAGTGCTTGAACGGTTTATCTCATAAAACACCATGTCCATGGCCTTTCAGGCACATCAAGCCCATCAACAAGGCTCTTGCATGTCTCAAATCAAGTGACTCAATCCAAGTCACACATGCACAACCTAGAGCCAAAACCAACATTCACCAAATCACAAACTGAAAGCTAATCCTTCCTCCTCTCGTTATTCTAAACACATCTCTCAACTGGACCCAGAGCTAATTCTAGCTCTATCACAAGTGGGTCACTATTCATCAAAATCCCTAAATCACAAATTAACCGGAGAAACTCGAGTTTCTTACCTCAATGGCAACACAAAAGACCTCTGGGACACTTCTCCAAGCTTGGGTGTCCGTGGGTAGCCGCCGTTCCTCGCCAAACTCGAGTTTCCTCACTTCTCTTGAGAATGAGGTTTCTCAGAACAAGGGGATTTTGGTGAAATGGAGGAAGGATTCAAGCTCTCTCAAGGTTTCTAGGAAGTTTAATGGGTTTAGGAAGTGTTTTGGGTCACAAAGCAAGGTTATGGAAGCTTGGGAAGGTCTCCCATAGTTGCTGGGCGCTAAGGAAAGAAGAAGAGAAGGTTTTCTCGTCTGAAAACACGATTGGTCTTTTATACTGGGCCTGTCTGAGGTCTGGCGCGATCCGCGCCAGATCCCGCGCTACCCGCGCCAACTGCGCCGACCTGTTGGCGCCAACCGCATGGAATCCACGCCTCCAGTGTCAACTTCCAGAACCTGTGGCGCCATCAGCGCCAACCCCGTGCTATCCGCGCCAACTTCCAAAACCTAGCTGGCGTCGCCAGCACCAACCCTGGCGCTGGTCGCGTGGAAATCCAGGGGAAATGGTTGTTCCAGGCCACTTTCCGCGCTACTCGCGCCATCCTTGGCGCCATCCGCAACAGCTGCAAACCATGGCGTCCCTAGCGCCAACTCTGGCGCTGACCGCGCCACATACCCAACATGGTTTTCTCAGCAGGACCTCTGGCGCGATCCGCGCGGAATCCCACTCCATCCGCGCCAGGACTCTGGGTCATTATATTCACCCCTCCTTCTTAGGAATTTTGTCCTCAAAATTTCAGATCCTTACCACATCTAAGGACCAGTCCTGCTTTATCCGATTCACAACCTCACAGGTCGCGTAGGACTTGTCAGATTCTCTCTAGTCTGAACGATATCGGGCTTTTCCACATGTGACTAATCCGTCACGTTCACTCAATCAGGACACATGGCAAACCCTCATGTAGTCCCGATGACTGGGAGACAGCTTCCCCACATCGATGCCCGTTCTACACCTGTGACCGGAAAAATAACCTCAGACACATGATCACCCGTATTCACTATAAGGGTTCTGTGTCTAGGATCACACATATACTTTCTATTGACTCTAAGCTTTCACACATAACTCTGATCCTCCAGATCTGCTCAAGAGTCCACTGAACCATCTCAGGTTCAAAGAGTTGTCTCTTTCATGCCTCTGCCCAACCAACCGGAGTCCTGCACTATCAGCCATACAAGGCCTTTAAAGATGCCATGTCATACTTATCATGTACACCATGATGATCAGGAAACTCCATCATAGGCAGACATCTAACCCAGCTAGTACCTTGCTCCAAGGTACACCTACTCACAACTCGTCCTCCAGGATCTGGATGGCTCTTTCCATCTGACCATCTATCCGAGGATAGTAGGCTACGTCAAGCCTCTGCTGGGTTCAAACCTTCCAAAGAACACTTCACTCCTAGAGGTAACTTCGGATCACTGTCACTAACCATGTGACTTGCTAGACATTAGCCATATCTACAGCTATGTCTCTCCTCATTCCTAGCCACCAGAAATCCACTCAGGATACAGATACATCACCGTGGCCTTTGGATGACTATCACCAGTCCTTATGAATCTCAACAAGGATGGTTTCCACCAGCTCGCTCTTAGGCACTATAACAGGGCTTAGCTCATCATAAGCCATGTGCCTTCTAAGAGTCGTCCTGCTGGTTTATCATAGCCCTCACAACCACATCCTGCGGCTGGGCTTCGCAGATTTCCGATGCGCTACTCTGATCATCCTCAACTTGGTCCTTTTTAACCAGAGACCAGATGATCCCCTGTCCTCGACAGGCGCAAATCTCTGAGCTGCTCACTCAACTCACAGTCAGAGATTGTCATCATGCATGAAACATAAAACGACCACTTCTACTTTGTTTGATTTCGTACTTAATTTTATTTATTAGGATTTTTTTTTAAATTTCCGAAAAAGAAAGGATAGCCCAAATTCATTTTAATTGAGTTTTGAAAACGATTTTAGAAATTATGAAAGTTTACGCGTTATTTAAATGACGTAGTTCATGACGTTCACATATTCATACCATACAGTCCCTTATTACAAATT
>PYAF01003612.1:64291-79836 GCA_007407185.1 Glycine tomentella
ATCAATTCTTCTCTTAAGGAGGTTCTCTCCATGCTTGGTTAGTTTCTCTTGTGGATTGGATGTAATCTTCTACTTTTAAGTATCTCTTTTAATATTTATTTATGCATAAGTCTTTTCTATTTATTATTGGTAATTTTATTCCGTTCTTAACGCTTGATTCTACTTGATCACTAGTATCATGAACTTAAATCCTAAGTGAAACTAGAAAGTAATCTTAGGGTTTGAACTGAATAAATTTACGCTTTACGTTACGTTGCTAGACATAGAGCATAACGTTTAGATTGCAAATAAGCACGCGAACATAATCGTAACGCTGGGGTATTTACTTAAATATGCGAGGGATCGATATGCGGTAAAATATCCTTAGAACTTGAATGCGAGACATCGATTCAAGGTAACTCAGTGTGCATCAGTAATAATAGAAAATAATTTATGCATGGTAATATTAATTGGATACTGAGGTATGAATGATGAAATCCAATCCTACGCTTTTCTTGAATTAATTAATTTCCGTACTTTTTAATTATCTTTTATTTCCGTAAAAACCATCAATACTTCGATCCTACTCGTTGTACATAACTATTCAATTGTTGAATTCTATTTGGATAAACTGAGTAGCACAAGTCCCTTTGGAGACGAACTTTTATAAATTTTGTAACTTACAACGACAATTGGTACGCTTGCCAAAAAGTCTAACAATCGTGTGGAATCCACGCCTCCAATGTCAGCTTCCAGAACCTGTGGCGCCATCAGTGCCAACCCCGAGCTATCCGCACCAACTTCCAAAACCCAGCTGGCGCCGCCAGCGCCAACCCTGGCGCTAGTCGCGTGGAAATCCAGGGGAAATGGATGTTCCAGGCCACTTCCCGCGCTACTCGCGCCATCCTTGGCGCCATCTGCGACAGCTGCAAACCATGGCGCCCCTAGCGCCAACTCTGGCGCTGACCGCGCCACATACCCAACATGGTTTTCTCAGAAGGACCTCTGGCGCGATCCGCACGGAATCCCACGCCATCCGCGCCAGGACTCTGGGTCATTATACAACCAGATTTACAACACTTATATTCTTGTTGCATTACCATGTAGCAACCAGATTTACAACACTTATAGAGTTCTATATGTAACCCACTTCATAAAAATTGACCACCTCATGTCATAAAAATTAGTTATTTAAATTCTTAATCCAACAACACCCCCACTGAGATCATCCACACCAACACAAAACCCCCAAGTCAAAAAAGATAATTGCCATGAAGATTGATAGTATGACATCAACAACATTTATGACAAAGTATGCTATATCCCTTCCCATCTCAACCTGTAGCATGCAATGAATACCCCACCAAAAAATTCCTCCACAATAATTCATAATTAGTAAATACAGATGGCGAAACCCGCTTTAACTTTATTGACAGCTAAATTCATTATATTTTGTCGATATGACTGATAGAAAAATCGTATAGAATTTATCGGTGACTAAACCCATTGTATTTCATCTATATTACAAACAAATTTGTGACCCACTATAACAAGTCCATTGTAATAACTAACATTCTTGTAATGAGATTATATATTTTAATTTGAATAAATAAATAAATAAAGATTATCAAATAAAGAAAAAACCGAATTAATAAGTTTATCATTTTTTCACCTTGTTTAAATTTATATAAAAAAGCTAACATATAAATAATAAACTAAGAAAAAGTGAAAATTATAAACTGTATTAATTAGGTGGTTTTTTTATTACTATTTATTTATTTATTTATTTATTTATTTTTGTTAATTAAAAGCAATTATTAGTGTTCATTTTAAAATATATCAAATATAGAATTTTCCATTGTAATGATTTTCAAATATTTAACATATAGAATATATACTTTTTTTTATATTTTTCTAAAAAAAATATTTATTTTATCCGTGAAAATTTAAGATATTATTAGTGGGTTTACAATAAGTCACATATTGCTCAATCAATTGAAGTAGAAACTTGACTCTGAAAAGGTTCTTTAAGAAAACAAGAATTGCGTCAATTGCTTTTATTAAAAATAATCATCAAGATGATCTTGAGAGAGAGAAGCATTATTTGATTGAGTGTTGCTTTATACACTATAAAGATTTCTAATACACTATATATAATTTTCAAAATACCAAAATTGACCTTCCGTTTTTTTTATTATGGCTGGCATGAAGCCCACGGATCACGCAATCCGTAATTATATGGCTATATGGCTGGTGCAATACGGATCATAGGATCCATAATAGGTAGTTCAAAGGGCCATGGCACGGATTTGATGATCCTTATATATATATGGCTTCATAAGACGGATTAGTTGATTCGGAAAGGTTTTTTTTTGTGTGGACGGATTAGTAGATCCGCAAGGGCATATTGGCCTCCATGGTGTGCACGGATTACGAGATCCGTTTGTACATGCCTCAATTACGGATCATATAATTCGTTTTACACCCATCAAATTCTTTCCGGATCATCCGATCCGTATTCACCATGTGCACGGATTCATTGATCCGTAATAGTCCAAGGAATGCGCACGGATTAAATGATCTGTTCTAGGCCAAGGAATGCGCACGGATTGATTGATCCGTAATAGGGCAAGATGTACGTACGGATCATTTGATCCGTAATAGGCCGATGAGCATGATGTGCGTACGGACGGATCATTTGATCCGTAATAGCCAAGGATGAGCACGGATTCATGAATCCGTAATAGGCCAAGGATGTTCGTACGGATCATATGATCCATAGGTCTATATGTCTGCTATCTTTGAATTAAGCAGAGGGCAGTGTCAGCTTCACATACTTCGTACACGGATTACATACAATGCGGATCCTATGAGATACCAAAGGCCTAACTACGGATTATTCAATCCGTCGAATATACACGGATTCATTGAGTCGTCAACTACCGGATCCATTGATCCGTAGTATATACACTATATCCCGACAACATAATAAAAAACAAAGTGAAGGGCAATTTCGGATTTCCACTGTAGCTATATAGTGTATGAAGAAAAGCTTATAGTGTATAAAGTAAAACTCTATTTGATTTTTTTTAAGCTTTTATTCGCGACCAAAAGATACATCTAATGCTCTACAAAATTGCTGGAGAAGAGCTGTAGAGGAATTTTAAAGGAGTGGATCCAGATTCAAGAATCTACAGCCAAATATGATGGCGAAACCAATCAGAAGAATTTCTTTGTTATCTTCTTCAATTGAGTCAGTCACCTAGCAAAACTTGCCACGGAAATGGTTCCCAATTCATGTAGACTTCATTGTCTCAAAGCATTTAGGTAATAAATTTGGTACATCGATCAGTTTTTCTTTGTGTTTTTCCTTTGCTATTTAATCCATCCAAAGAAAGTGCCAAAGGAAAAACCTGCCGGCAACGTTTTCTCACCAGAAGTGTCCTTGTCACCAAAGATAACGAAGGTGGTGGAGGATCTTTGTATTCATATTCGATTAAAAAAAGCAAATCCATTCATAAAAGATAAAGGGTTAAATAAGATTTTACTCCCTATAAAATAACATATTTTAAGATTTTTTTTTTTTTTAATCGCTGTAATCTTTTTTATTTTAATTTTTATTGTCAAATAATCACATTATTTGATAAAATAACGTCCATGTTGACAATCTATTGATTTATGATATGATAAGATGATCATTTTTTTTATATATAAATTTTGTTTCTAAATTTTCTGTTAATTAATTTAATTGGTGTCATAAATTATTTTTAAAAAAAAAAATTGAAGACTTTGTTTAAAAAAAATTAGAGGTGACTGTCCTAATAACCAAGGTTTTAACGCTGTTAAGAAGGGCTAATCTCTTTTTTTACGGGAATTAAAATCAACACAATTTTTTTAAGGATTAAAATTAAAATTACTATTTTATAGGAATCAAAAGGTTATTTAAGAAAAACAAAGAAAAAAGTTCACCTCCCACTAACTAGGTGCAAAAGAGTCAAGGACGTTTTGATAATGTCAAGGGTCTTTTCCGCGAAGTAGGCAAAAGAGAACCAAGTGGTAACCAAGTTTATAGGTGGTCCACTAATTAATCAAGTATCTAACCCATGCCTCTGATTCATCCTTTCATAAGGGTAGGATGAGGACCAATTTGATACAGGAAAAAGACATTGCTTGTGGTTGTTTCTTCTCTTTAATTTGCCTCATTACTTTAACCATTGCAAAAAATTTAAATCCGGCACTTGTCGGGAAGTTTCAGATCCATACCTTTTGAATGAATTCCAACATGAGATAACCCACATTTGTTCTCCGTCAATGTTTTCTATCTTTATTTATTCCTATCAGATTTTGCTAACTCAAAGCTTCAACGTGTTATAATAAATTGAATGAAGGAAGCACGTGGATGTTACATCTGAACCAATGAAACACGAACTTGACATGTATCTGTGTTCAAGAGTGCCCAAATGCGATCCTAATTGACCCAAATATCTTTAGCGTACGAGGCAACAATTACACCAGGTAAGCTAGACAAACCAAAAATAGGGAAAAGAGGGGTCACACTCACCCCACTAAAGATGATGTGGCACGTAATTGGGCAAAGAGGGGACACAACATCAAAAGACATCCCACATAAGCAAAGGTAATTGTTAGACTATTCACAAACATATCCATATTGTCACATATTATATATTTGATAAAAGAAATTATCTTCATTGTTACTTGAGCTACTCAATTTTTCCAGAAAAAAAGTAAATATATCGTTCAATTGTTATGTATAAAAAATTTAATTGAAGTTTCATGATTTAATGAAAATAATGGAAATAACGAAATTAGTGCGTAGAAAATACAGAAAATTATGAAAACAAGTAAAATGAATTTAATTAATTAAAGAAAAACATAGGATTGGATTTCATCATTTATACCCTTAGTATCCAAATAATATTAATACATGTAGATAATTTTTTAACATTATTGATGCACACATTAATTCACCCCGAATCGATCCCTCGCATTTGAGAATCCTAAGGATATTTACCAATATTAATTCCTCGCATATGAAATAAATATCCCAACATTACAATCATAATCTTGTGCTATTTGTAATCAAAACATTATGCTCTATTCATAGTAACGTAATGTAAAAAGTGAATTCATTCATTTCAAATTCTAAGAGAATTTTTCAGTCAAACTTAGAATCCAATTTCATAAAATTAGTGATAAAGTAGAATCAAGCATTACGAACAAAATGAAATCATCAATAATGAGTAGAAAAGATTCACACACACACACACACAGACATATATACATATATATATATATATATATATATTTATATATATATCAAATATCAAAAGAGATACATAAGGGTACGAAGATTACATCAAATCCTTTGGAGATATTAGTGGATCATTGTGTAGAGTACAAAATCAACATAAGACATGATGAAGGAAGCGATTCACAGTCACTTCTCTGCGAGATCAACTCTTCTTTTCTCTCCTCTTTCGTGTTCTTCTTCTTTGGTTTTTTGCACTAGTTCTCTGAACTCTTCTTCTTTAATTTGCATGGCTTATTAAATCAAATGGTCCAAGAGGTGCCAGACCAACTCGCCCAGGCGACCTGGTTACTTCAATCTGAAGTAATCTCATTAGCCTAAGCAAATTGATTGCTAGCTTGGGCAAGTTGCACTATGAAATTACGCAAAATGACCTTTTTTCCCTTCATCTTGGCTTGGTTTCTGGATTCAACAAATAACCATCGAAACCTTAGAATTACATGGATGAATCTTCCAAATTTAAACAACAACATTTATAAATGTATAAAATATAAAACAACTAGAATTAAGAGAAATTTATAAGAAAACTACTAAAATCAAAACATAACTGCTAGCATTATAATCCAAAAAATAACTAAAATATGACACTTACCAACATCCCCCAACCTAGAATCTTGCTTGTCCTCAAGCAAAATATATAAAGAAAACTATGAATAATAGAAGTATAAGTATAAAATAAAAACACTTTAATACTTCTACACCAAAAACTATGAACATGATTTGTAAAGAATCAACCTCCAAAGTGATCAAAACAACATTTTCAAACACTCAACAATAAGAAATGAAAACACAAAATATGAAATTCACAAAACCAAATTAGATTAAGATAAATTTGCGTTTTGTTTCTAAAGAACATTGGAGAAAAAGCCTGATTCACTCAAATAGAGGAAAACCTCTCAAAGGTGTTTAATTCTCGCACATACAAATGTTTCATCTCAATTCCAACATTGATATGTCAAAAATAAATCTTGCAATTCATTTCCCATCAAATCAAAGATAAGGTACATAATCATCATGGTGAAAACAATAGGAGTACCCACAATAACCAAGACTGGGGGTGAATTGGTTTAAACTTGGTCTTTTAAAATTTATTTATAACATCAGAGTTAAAGGATCTTAATCACAATTGAACTAAGAATGCTTCAAATCAATCAAACCACTCAGCCCAAGAAATCAATTGTTTAAAACAGAACTTGTTGAGTAATGAGAATAACACCAAGAACTAATGAGCAAGATAACAAGAAGAGATTAAGAAATAAAGAACAACACAAGAATTTATACTGGTTCACTTCTTAAGAGAAGCTACATCCAGTTCTTCTAATCAACACTAGATTAAAGTTCCACTATTATCAAATTTCAATTCTTACAAGCTTTACAACAATCACCTTTTATCAAACCTAGATAAAGAATATAAATCTAAAACCCTATTAGACTCCTTAGTGATCAAGACATAGAGAACCTTACATGTGATTAAAGAGTTACCAATCAAAGTTGAAATGCATAAATCAATTTCAGAACTTTCTCTCCAAAAGCTTCTTTGAAAATCTTGCTCAAGAAATCTTTCAATACACCATGAAGATTAAAGAGTGGGACAAGAGCTTTGTTAACTCGGAAAATTACTTTATAACTTTGATAAGGCTTGTATATGCTCAGAGAATTCGAAGTATTCAAGTTAAAAGTTCAGACAAGCCTTCACTCTATTTATAACAGATTTTTTATAACAGAATGTAATCGATTAAAGCGCCTAGTAATTGATTAAAATATCATATGTAATCGATTAAATTTCCAAATAATCAATTAAAATGTTCTTAGCACAACCTGAAAACTGCAATGAGCAAAGTAATCGATTAAAACAGACAGGTTTAGTTGTAAAACAAACTTATGTAATCGATTACAATTTGTGGTAATCAATTAAAGAATATAAACACAATTCCATAGTACACTTATGTAATCGATTACGAAATGTGGTAATCAATTAAATCAATTGAGCATGTTTAAAAATGAACTTTAGTAATCGATTACGATATCATGGTAATCGATTAACACAGGAAAACATGAGTTTCATTTTGTACTATGTAATTGATTACAGTACCATGGTAATCGATTAAAATGTTCTTCATGGCTTATCCAAAATCAAAACATAAGCTTGTAATCGATTAATCCGTTATGTAATCGATTAAAGCAGTAAGATTTCATTTTTCCAAAAACTTAACCATAAGAAAATCATTTCTTTTGAAATCATGAATAGCTTTAATGCTTTAATGAAATCATGTATGCAAGTTAATGACCATGTTCATGCAATGCAAGGATCATAAGATTAGTCTCTCATACACTTACACAAATTACAAATTCCTTGGCATGTGAAAAGCTCAAAAATTTCTTCTAAGGCACAAGCTTCTTCTTTAGCTACATCTTCTTGCTACTTCCCCTATATCCAACAATCTCCCCTTTTTTGGCTTTGAACATGCCAAATATTGATTGAACATTTGTTTAGCTTTTAAGTGCTTTGAGGGATGAATGATAGGAGTCTCAAACTTGTTAACTTGAAATCAAATCAGCCTCTTTGCCAAGAAAAAGTGTCAAGAGTGATGCTTGCATAAACATTAATCATTTTTCTTTCATTTATTTTTGCCCCCCCCCCCCCCGACTTAAGTAATTTCATCAATCATTTTCTTTGCAAAAACAGAGCAACTTCCCCTTTAGTTGTCAATTAATTCAATCAATTATTTCTCCCCCTATTTGGCTTATCAAAGACAAAAGGTAGCAACTCAAACAATGAGAAATAGAAATTGAAATATCATTAATGGAAAAGGAAATAGTGCAGTACATTAATCAGGAAACTTCATCAAGAAAAAAAAAATAGAGTCCAAAGCATAACAACAACAGAAAAGGAAACAAAACACAAGCAACTTAACTAAGTTTATCAAACTCATCAAGAACAATCCTGGCTTCTATGTTTTCTAGCCTAGACTTCATCTCTTCCAAGGATGAATTAGTCTCTGCTCTGTGCTCATGATGGAGAGACAATAAGACATCCATTTTCTGAATCATGAGAGATTCAAATGATGAATATCGTTGTGGTGCAGGTTCTCCTTCAGCTTCTTCATCTTCTTCTCCCCCTTCAGCAACACCTCCTCTACCTCCAGCTTGAGGTTGTTGTCCAGTCATTAACCACCCATTGGCTGTTTTTACCAAGCCAAGTTTATTCAGAAGTTTCTCCTTAATAAGGCTAGTAGTTATCAGTAGTATGATCAACTACCTCATCTGTTACATCAATCTGAAAATAATCTATAAACCTAGATACAAGAACAACATAAGGAAAATTATAACTAATCAACCTATTGGATGTCACCATTATTTCTATAAAAACCATAATCCAATTTATCTGAGTAGATGTCTTCAAGCCATAAACAAGCTGCTTTCATCATCTGTGATTTGAGCATGGTTGGTAGACCAAGGGGTAAGGATATAGGTTATGATGTAATGAAGCAACCTATCCTTCCCTGTCGGATTGCCTACACCAAGCCTTGTCTTCAGCCTTGCTTGTGGGTCTTGAAGCATCTGCCTATAAGTGTCAATCTTGTTGTAACCTCTTATTTCTTCATCAAATCTCCTCACACCAGCAGAGGAGATTCTAGCAACAGCTTCCCATACTTCATCATCTATCACCATGGGAACACCTTTCACTTGGGAATGAATTATCCCATCCATGCTAGCCTTAGCACAGGTGAAAAATACCTTCACCAACTCAGGGTAAAAAGTACCCTTGAGTTCAACAAATTTTTTCAACCCTTGAGCCTCTAGCTAAGCAGGGAACTGAAATCCCTCCTGGATGAACCAATCAAGGTCAAGGTATTTGGGAGGCATAACAAGTTTTGTGGCATTGAATTGAAAATAGGTCATTTTCTCATACTCACTAGAGAACCATTGATATAACCTATTTACTGCAGGGTTTGAAGATTCTCCAACCTTTCTTTTGGTGGATTTTGATCTCTTAGGGGCAGACATATTTTGTTTAGGAATAAGAACAAAATTTGGACAGAGGTTTAGACTATAAGAGAGACAAAGAGAGAGAGGGAGCTCATAGATTGCCCAAGATGGAAGAGAGAATGATGTGATTATTTTTCTCACAAAAAGCTGTATTTATAGAGGTTCGGGGCTTAATTTTTGAATTTCAAACATTGCAATAGCTATTTAAAATATTAAATGATATGCAGAGGATTTGAAATTCGAATTTTGTGTCAGTTAGGTAGTTAAGATTTACAAGAAATCTTGCAGATTCTACAGTAACGCCATAGATAATCGATTACATAAGCTTTATAATTGATTATTTCGTAAGCAAATAGTGTTTCTGCACAAACTGTAATCGATTAAATCGAAGAGTAATCGATTAAAACAATGAGAAAATGAACCATAATATCATTAGTAATTGATTACCATATGTTGTAATCGATTATTCCAGTATCAACAGAATAGGATATGAGATATATGTAATCGATTATTCCGCCGTGTAATTTATTATTCCAAAGAGTTTTAAGATTGAGGATTCAATTTTGATGGACAGTAATCAATTATCCCATGTATGTAATCGATTACTTGACATGAAAAATGACTCTAAGTACCGCATAAACTACAAATAATTGATTATCCTGTGTTGTAATCGATTATTACAGAGCATTATGCAGAGTGAATAGTGATTATGCAACCAAATCTGAATTTTGAAGCACATGTGATGACTAGGATGTAATTTCACATAGATAATCACACAACAAGCATGGTAGCAAGGGAATTTCTTTTAATTCTACACCAAAATCATGATGGCACTTTTGTTGCCATATAGTAAGGGAATTTCTTTTAATTCTACACCAAATCTTGTAGTTGTTGCTTCAACCAAAGCCTTTGAGCACAACAACTTCCAACAGAGGTGTACTCAGCTTTAGCAATTGATAGAGCAACATAAGATTGTTTTTTGCATTGCCATGAGATTAGTGAGCTGTCAAGTAGGTGGCAAGTTCCACTAGTGCTTTTTCTATCCAATTTACACCCTACAAAGTCATAATCAGAATATCCAACTAAGTTGAGTAATGCACCTTTGGGATACCAAAGACCAACTCTTGGTGTTGATTTGAGATATTTGATGATTCTTTTGACTGCTATAATGTGTGATTCTTTGGGATTTGCTTGATATCTTGCACACAAAAACACACTCAACATGATCCGGTCTACTTGCAGTCATTCCTCTGTATTTTGACTCATCAACCTTCTTTCCTTTTCATCTGAATCAAGATAGGTTGAAGTTGCCATTGGAGTTGCAACATCCTTACTTTTCTCCATTTCAAACTTCTTGATCACTTCAAGGCAATCTTTGATTTGAGTTGAAATGTCTCATTCTTCACTTGCTTCACTTGAAGTCTAAGAAAGAATGTTAATTCTCCCATCATAGACATCTCAAACTCATTCTGTATAGAGATAGAAAATTCTTTGCACAAGGATTGATTAGTTGAACCAAAAATTATATCATCAACATATACTTGAACCAATAAGATATCATTGCTTTGCCTTTTGATGAAAAAGGTTTTGTCCACATGTCCTCTTATGAAAGATTGTTCAAGCAGAAGTTTGCTCAATCTCTCACACCAAGACCTTGGAGCTTGTTTTAAACCATAAAGAGCTTTATTTAGTTTAAAGACATGGTTTGGATATTTGAAATCTGTAAAACCAGGAAGTTGCTCAACATAGATTTCCTCCTCAATATATTCATTTAAGAAAACACTTTTAACATCCATTTGAAATAGTTTAAAATCCATCAAACATGCATATGCATGTAGCAACCTAATGACTTCTAACCTTGCTACTGGAGCATAGGTTTCCTCATAATTAATGCCTTCCTCTTGGTTGTAACCTTTTGCAACCAATCTAGCTTTGTTTCTGACTATGATACCACTCTCATCAAGTTTGTTTCTAAAAATCCATTTAGTTCCAATAGTGAAAATACAATGAACACACTTCAAATAACCAAAAGGGGGTGAATTGGTTAAAACAGTCTTTTAAAACTTTTCTTTAAAACAATTTTCGGAATTAAAACTTGGATCGTATCACTCAATCACCCTTTATTTAAAAATAAAATTTTCTTTCAATCAAGATACACCACAAAATGCATGTAATGACTGAAATGCTTATTGTTGATTATATATTGGTTTCCAAATATAAGCAATGAAAGAAACACCGATAAAGAACACAATACACAACAATTTATACTGGTTCACCTCACAAACTTGGAGGCTACATCCAGTGTCTTCCAACCAACACCAGGTTAGAGTTTTCACTAAATCAAATTATTCTTTTACAAGCAATACAAGTGATAATCTTTATCAACCATAGATGAAGATACTAAATTCTAAAAACACTATTAGAATACAAATCACAAAGATTCTAAGAAACCTACTCAGATATTTCACCTTGAGAACCCTACTCAAGAAAGCTTGAAAGAACTAAAATGATTTACATCACAGAATTCTAAAAAGAAATTCTAAAAGAAAGAGTTCAAGAAATACACAACCTGAGATCCTTAACAGATGATTGAATGAATGTTTGATGTTACCAATCAATCAGGTTGAATGAATGTCAATGCAAAGACTAATCTTCCTTGAAATCCCTTTTTCTCACAAACACATCATCTTCAAAATAACTCTTTGATTCTTCTCACAAGATGTGTCTCTTAATTCTAAAGTCAATTTCTTCCTCTTTTTAATGCACTTAGAACATTTAGGTAAGTCTAAAACTCAAAGAATATTTCCCTCTTAAAAAATTATCAACTTTTGATGTGCAGACCCATAAAGCCTTTAAATAAAAAATTGATTTAACTAACTGTAATTGATTAATTTGTTCAGGTAATCGATTATTTTAACATATGTAATCGATTAAATCAATCAGATAATCGATTAATATGTTCTTGAGCTTTCTGGAAAACTTCCATGAATAACTTAATCGATTAATACGTGATGAAATCGATTACGCCTTACTTGTTATCGATTAAGGCAGACTCACATTAGATGTAAAATAAACTAGTAATCAATTATGATTTGTTTGTAATCGATTAACACAGATAAACATATTTTGAAATAACACTTGGCAATTGATTACAGAAGAAAGGTAATCGATTAAAGTGTTCATCATGGCTTTTCCAGAAATAAACACAAGCATGTAATCGATTACATAGTAACGGTAATCGATTAAAGCAGTGCATAAACTAATTTTTCCAAGACTTTAAGCCATGTGATTTTCTTTGCAAATGCAAGCATTTAATCCTATATTCTACATATGAATGCATGTAAATGATTGGGCATGTAAAAAGCTAAAACAACAAGCCAAATACATTAGCCTTGCTTTGATAAACTTGCAGCTCCTTCTTCCAACTCCCCCTGTATCTAACAACACTAAGAACTATACTGGTTCACCCCTCAACAAGAGAAGCTACATCCAGTTTTTTCTAACCAAACCTTGGCTAAAGTTCCACTATCAACAAAATCTTTCTTTACAAGCTTACAAAAGATCACCATTTATCAACCCTAGATAAAGAGCTGAAATCTAAACACCCCTTAGACTTCTAATGATCAAGACACAGAGAAACCCTTTTATACTCTTCCCTCTAGAGAACCCTACTCTAGACAAGCTTAAAGAACACTTCTGTAATAGCAAATAACAAATTAAAATGTAAAAATGAATTACAACTAGAGTTTTAGAGGAGATATATAACCTTATGATCCAGAGAATACAAATGCAAATGTTTACCAATCTGAGATCAGTTTGAAAGAAAGCAAGTTTCAGACCAAGCTCTCCAAGAAACTCCTTTAAAATCTTGTCCATAAGGAATTCAGTCAATGATGCATGAAGATGTTGAATTATAGGGCAAGAGCTTTGTTACTCAGTGTATTTTCTCTCAATTCAGAAGCCTTTTGAAAATCAGTGAAAATCTCGAATTGTGATAATGTGTTCAAATCAAAAGACCCAACAACTTTTATAGAAAACTATTTTAACTAAATGTAATTGATTAATTCGTCCATGTAATCAATTATTTTCACTTAAGCAATCCATTAATATAATATTTAATCGATTAAAGTGTTCTTAGTTCTTTCTGGAAAAAATACATGAACAAAGTAATCGATTAAACCGCTATGTAATCGATTAACATATATAGTTTAGCTTTCATAAACGTGCTAAGTAATCGATTACGATTAGATGGTAATGATTAACACAGGAAGATCTATTTTGTGTTTTGTGTTGTGTAATTGATTACCATTACCTTGTAATTGATTAATCAGTTCTTCATGCCTTAAGTAATAGATTACCATATTCTGGTAATCGATTAAGTCAGTGTAAAAAATGATTTTTCCAAAACTTAACCATGAGTACTTTGGCTTCTTTATGCAATCATGGAAATCTGAAGCTTTTGAACAAGACATGTGATTTGATAAATATGAATGCATGCCAATGAATGATGTTTATCCAATGCAAGGGATCAAAGGAAGAAACTCTTAGACAACTAACAAATTACATATGCCTTTAATTGAATGGCAAGTAAAAAGCTAAACCTTGTCTAAGTCAAGGAGCCTCCTCATCTTGATCCTCTTCAAGCTTCCCTTGTATCTAACAATCTCCCTCTTTTTGGCTTTGATCATGCCAAACTTCAATTGAGCATATTTAGCCTTCATGTGCTTTTAAGGGATGAATGCTAGGAGCTTTATACTTGAAATCTGAAATCAATTCAACCTTTTTCCAAGAACAAGTGTCAAGTATACTTTGCATAAACAATGTATATTGCTCCCCCTATCTTAGGTAATTTTATATTAAGTTCAGATAAGAGCAATAAACAATACAGAGTAAATTAGATAAGGATTTCACTTGCACATCATATATTTGTTTCTCTTGCGCATCATATATTTGTTTCTCTATATGTTCATTTTTCTTCTCCCCCTTTTGGCTTATCAATGACAAAATATACCAGTGAGAACTAGATAAGCAAGGAAGATGGAAACAAACAAAAGGTTTATTCATTAATCATAAAGTGCAGTGCAAGGAAACATAACATTTTAAAAAAAACAACAGTTGAAAATAAGAAAACAGAAACACCATAGCCACAAGCAGGGAATTACATCAACTAAACTAGAGATGGTCAAAATCTTTGAAAGACATCCTAGTCTCTATGTTCTCAAGCCTAGAAGAGATTTCTTCCATAGAGGAATTTGTTTCAGCTCTATGCTCATGATGCAGAGCCAATATAGCATCCATCTTTTGAATCATTAGAGATTCAAACGATGTCCATTGCTGTTGAGCAGGGCCAGCTTGAGCATTCTCTTCCTCTTCAGCTCCTTCACCTTCATCAGCACTCTCTTGTGGAGCTTGCTCTCTAGCCATCAGCCACCCATTTGGGGTCTTTATCAAGCCTAACTTGTTGAGGTGCTTTCTAGTGATGAGGTTGGTTATGTTTGTGGTGTGTTTAGACTCTTGGCAAGCATACCAATTGTCGTTGTAAGATACAAAATTTATAAAGATCGTCTCCACAAGGACTTGAGTTACTCAGTTAATCCAAATACAACTTAACAGTTTAATAGTTATGTACAATAAGGATGAGCGAAATTTCATTTGATTTTGAAAGTAACGAAAAATCACGAAATTAGGAAAATGAAATATATTTATGAGAAAATGGGAATTGGGTTTCATCATTCATACCCTTAGTATTCAATTAACTTTACCATGTATAAATCATTTTCAATCATTATTGATGCACACATTAATTCACCCTGAATCGATTCCTCACATTCGAGAATCCTAAGGATATCTACCGAATATCGATCCCTCGCATATGAAGTAAATACATAAGCATTATAATCATAATCGTGTGCTATTTGCAATCAAAACGTTATGCTCTATTCCTAGCAACGTAACATAATGAGTAAAATCATTCAGCTCAGGTCCTAAGGGCACTTTCCAGTCAAGCTTAGAATCTAATTTCATGAAACTAGTGATCAAGTAGAATCAAGTGTAACGCCTCTCTTTACTCACTCGTAGTTGATTGATTTTAATTAAAACTCGTGTCCTTTTTGTATTAAAATAATCTTAGTTGTAAATTTTTCGCGAAAATTCTTTTTGCCTTGCTTGCTAATGATTTGTTTGTAGTTTAAACGATTTTCCTCACCACGATTCATATAATAAGAATACAGTCCATGATACAGTCCAA
>PYAF01003613.1:13743-25924 GCA_007407185.1 Glycine tomentella
CCCTAGGGGCATTTTGGTAATTTTGCCACTGACCCTAGGGGCAAAATCGTCATTTCGGAAAATATTCTGGGAAACTCTGTAATTGTTACCCTAAGGGTGTTTAAATCATGTTTCAAACATCCTAGAGTACTTATAGAATTTTCTCCTTAAGATACCCTGCTAAGATGCCTAGGGGTGTTTTGGTCATTTCAAAAATGTCTAGGGGCATTTCCGTCATTTTCCTCAATTCTTCTGTACTGCCTCCAATTAATATTTTACCCCTATAATTAACTGTGATTCCTAAATTTTGGGGTGTTACAAATCTAATGTATGTCCTATTCTTGTTGGAGCTGACCCTATGCAGGTTAATGGAGTGTGGAATGATCAGAGACAACAACAACCATATCAGAGGAATCACAGCTTTGTTCCAGGCAACAACTACCAGAGGAACCTTCAAGGAGGAGGGCTAGAATATAAGTCTAACAACTATCTGCAGCCTCCTCCCATTCCAACCACAAGTATTTCGGAACTTGAAAAGGTTGTGATGCAGCTGTCTAAAACCACTACTGAGCATATACAAGCCACAAATGCTTTCATCAATGAGACTAGAGCTCACCATAGAAATCAAGATGCTTCCATCCAGAATCTTGAAACCCAAATTAGTCAATTGGCAAAGCAAATTTCTGAAAGGCCTCAAGGACAGTTCCCTAGTGACACAGTGATAAATCCAAGGGAACATGTCAATGCAATCACCACTAGGAGTGGGAAAGTGCTCACTCCACCAGAAAAGCCTAAGGTGAGTAACAAGGAAGCTGAGAAGACAAATACAGCAGCTGATGCAGAAGAAGAAAAAGCTGCAGAAAATTCCAAGGAGCAAAAATCTGCCCCTCCAAAGAAGCAATGGGATTTCTCTCGCTTTGAGAAACCCCCATATCCAGTGTAGTCCAAGCAACAAATCCAGAAACAACAATTTGCCAGGTTCTTAGATATGTTCAAAAAGTTACACGTTAATATTCCATTTGCTGAGGCATTAGCCAATATGCTAACTATGCAAAATTCATGAAAGAACTTTTGTCTAAGAAACATAAGCTGCAGGACTGTGAGACCATAGCACTTACTGAAGAGTGCAGTGCCATCATTCAAAGAAAGCTTCCACAAAAATTGAAAGACCCAGGAAGTTTCAATATCCCTATTTCCATAGGAAATATCAATGTAGGGAAGGCACTATGTGACTTAGGGGCTAGCATAAATCTAATGCCATTGTCAATGTGTAAGTCCCTGGGTATCTCTGAATTGAAACCCACCAAAGTTTCCTTACAACTTGCAGACCGCTCATTAAGGAAACCATCAGGGGTGATTGAGGATGTGTTAGTCATGGTAGACAAGTTTATTTTCCCTGCAGACTTTATAGTCTTGGACATGGAGGGTGAAAGTGAAATCCCTCTGCTGTTAGGAAGGTCATTTTTAGCAACTGCTAGGGCCTTAATTGATGTAGAGCAGGGCAAATTAGAACTTAGGATGGATAATGAATCTGTTGTTTTTAATGTTTTTGATACTGTGAAAAATCCATCTGACAAACATAATTGTTCTAGGCTAGATTTTCTGGATAATGTGAATTGTGCAGTTCAAACAGAGGAAGAAAAACTGAAAGAAGAGCTGGAAACTCAACGACAAGAGACCATACAGGAAGTTGCTGATGTGTTTGAGACGAAAGGAAATGATTTTTCAATTAGCGCACCAAAGGCTAAGCTGAAAGGAACTCTAGGAAAAGCTGTGGAAACACCTAAGAAGAATTGGGTCAAAAAGCTGGATGCTGCACAGTGGGAATATCAAACTGCAGGCAAAACACCTGTAACTGCAGGTGAGAATGCTAGGACCTATAAAGAGAAGACCAAGAAGTGGCGTAACAATAAAATTCACCAAAAAGAATTGAGTCAGGACAACAGGTATTGCTCTCCAAATTTCGCCTGAAGTTTCCAGGTAAGTTAAAACTCTGCTAAACTCTGCTGGTCTGGTCCTTTCTTGGTGCAAAAGAATTGTCCTTATGGAATAGTAGAAATCTCTTCTTTAGACAAGGACATGACTTTTAAAGTGAACAAATGTCGGCTGAAGCTTCACTTTGGAGACCAAGTGGATAGAAACGATGTTTCTGTTCCACTTAAGTCCACAGATGATTAACAAGAGGAAGCGTCTAGCTCAAGACATTAAATGAGCACTTCTTGGAATCCTTTCTGAGAAATTGGTTACTAATATAAATACATAGTTTCTTTAAGTCCTTTTTAATTTTGATAGCAGTAGATTTATATTTATGCAAGTTTAAATTTTAGTCATTTAGGTTCCATGCATTTTTAGTTAGTGAATAAAAACAAAAAGTAATTCAAAAAGAAAAGAAAAAGGGAAGCTTAAAGCGTGGCGCTAACCGCGCCAATGGGCGGCCAATTCTCGCTAACAGCGTCACATCTCGCACTGATCGCGCGAGATGTTCGAACCAAAAGCCTGCATTTGCATTAAATCACGCTATTAGCGTGAAGAATGGCGCTAACCGCGTCAATGGTTCGAACCAGGCCTCTGATTTTCAAGTCCCGCGCGATCAGCACGGATCATGGCGCCAACCGCGCCAGGCCTTTATTCATTCCCACGCGATTAGCGCTAGGTTGGCGCGACTCGCGTGAGCTTTAAAAAAAAATAATAATAAATAAATAAATCTGGGAATTGTTGCTATTCATGATGATTTTATGTGGTTTTTCTTGGTCTGATTGTGTCATTTTGGGAGATGAATGGATCATAAATCTGGGAATCCATAGTGGTAAGCCTTGCTGAATGCTAAATACTCTCTGATACTTGTAGTTTGGCTTGCATATTTGATCTGGAATTACAGGTGTCTGAGGCTTGTTTTGGGTTTTATGTATAACTGATTGTCAACACTGCAAATTATGACCCAAGTGAACAACAAACAGCTTATGTTTTTAAAAAATGAATTAGTCATTGTTGTGTTGAACCAATGTAATGCACTAAATATGGGAATCATGGGCACATTGTGAAAATGTTGAGCATATTGAGTTTCCCAGATGCTTGTACACATGCTTGCTTTGTTAAAAGCTGAACCATGCTATTAATTATTGAACACTATTCACTAATGCATAGTTTACTTGAATTGGTTGCTATTGGTTGATCTGAACCACAATGAAAGGAATAAATCTGGGAATTTAACCCACTGCATCATGTATATATATATATATGGAATTTTTTTTTTGAGTTTCAAGGTGAAGAGATTGAGAAAGACAATAAGCCAAGTGCTGCTGCATCCTCCAGCAAAGTGACAACACCAAGACCATTAAATTTTGTTTTATTGTTCTTGTTTTTAATTTTCAGTATATTACTTTGAGGTTAGTTGTTTTAAGTAAGTTCTGTTTGGATTAATGTTTCATTCTAGTTGTTATTTCTCAAATAATGCATACATCATTGAATATCTAGCAGCACATAATTCTTTTCAGTTATTGCTGGGGACAACAATTTTCTAAATCTGGGAATGGGTGCATATGCATTATTTGAAGAATCACATTCAAGAAACAAAGGATGTCCAACAGAATTTTTTTTTTTAGTCAATAGTTCAAATTGTTTTTAGTTGATTATTTCAATAAAGGTTAGAAGCACATCAGGTTTTTCAGACTAAAAAGTGAATGGACACAGTAATGGATAGGATTTCTCTGATGAAAGCTTGTGTGAAATGAAATATAGCATGAATTGCATGATACATGAATGGAATTGTGATTGTTGGTATGTGATATGCATGTTGAAGTTGAAATGATGCTTGAAATGAAGTCAGCAAAGATTGACTTGAGTCTAACACCTGTGAGGTTTGAGCCAAAACAGTGGTAAATTTTCTTTCTGAGAGACTCCATTTTCACAGTACTCTAGAACTTGAATTGTTTCTCTGGATGCAGGTGTGAATTGACATGATTAAGGCAGTTTCTTCTTCTGAAAACCAGGGCCAAATTGACTCACCCACAATTCTTTTCCATTTGTACCTCCTTTTGAGCCTGAGCCTTTCATTTCTGCTGCCCAAATCAGAGCCATCTACATTGATCAACCTCCCTGAGGCTAGAAAAAGTAGAATACAAGTCCATGACAGCAAAAAATAGGGAATTGTCCATTAAGGCATAGAGGAAAACAAGTTCATTCCAATTGGTATGGAAGTTAAGAGAGCAAACAAATAAGGCCAGTTGGAAAATAATAAGCCTGAGAATATCAGCTGGAAATCTGGATAGTTGCTGTATTTTGTTTAATTTAAGAAAAAGAAAAGAAAAGAAGGTTATTTGTTTTGCTTTATAAAGAATAAATTGTTGAATAAAGTTGTCAGGTTTTGAAAGGATGAACAAGGAATATGGATAACCACAGGATTGGGACTTAGGAATTGGATCTAGCCTCATTAGCTACTATTCCAAAGATTTTCCTGCCCTTAGCCCAGCCAAGTTACAAGCCTGAAAGACCTTTTGATCAAGATGTGCTTGCATCTGTTGAGGATATCTTCAAGCTTATGGTAGTATTGTGACTATGTTGAGTGAGAGATTATTACAGCCTGATACACTTGAGTGATGAGTGAACAAGCACAGTCTGTGAGGAACACTCAAGTTAACTCTCACAATTTGACAGAATTGAAAGTACCATGGAAAAAGCTTTGATATGAATTAATTATACTCAGCATGATAAATTCTAGGATTGTAAATTGTGGTTAAGTTTGATTATTGACCCTTGCTTTTATCTTGAGGTTCTGTCTGTTGCTGAGGACATCAACTATTAAATCTGGGAATTGTTTGATGTGTTGCTAACACATCTTAGTTTTAGGCTAGTTTTAGGTTATATTTCAATTAAATCATTAGGAATTAGGTTAGAATAAGTTAGATTGTTATTTATATTTAATTATATCTCATTTTATTACCAAAGTTATGATTTCAGGGTCAAAAAGAGGAGGATCAAGCAAAGAAAGAAGAAAACCAAGCTGAAGGTCCCGCCCGCACTGCGCCAGGACCCGCGCAAACCGTGCCAACTGCTCAAGACAGCCTTTCAACTCAAAGTATCCACGCTATCAGCGTGGAATTCCACGCTATTCGCGCCATCTATTTGAATGTCCTGCGCGAACCACGCCAGGACTCCCCGACTCGTGCCACAAGGCCTGGAGACAGTTTTGATTCGTGCTAGCCGCGCGATTAGCGCGGACTCCTGCGCTATCAGCGCCATGATTTCAAATTAGTCGTGCGATCAGCGTGGGTATCGCGCCTTCAGCGCGGTGGAGACGCTGTTGCCTTATTTAAAAAGATATGGTTCGAAATTGCACAAAAACAGGGGCTTTGTTACTCTAATTAAACCAATCTATAAAAGAAAGGCTTCTGGACCGAAGAAAAGGACTCTCTACACCATTAGACACCATTCAAGGGCTTGGAAACCATTGGAAGTCAAGAATCAAAGCTAGGTTTTATTGCAGAATCATGTTTTCCAAGATAGCTTTTGTGTTCTTGATGCCTATGTCAGGCTAAACTCTGTATTGTGGTTATGCCAAGAACTGATGTGAACTCCTCTGTAACTTAACTGGTATTGAATGAGATTGTCATGATTGTTTTATTCTTTTCTGTTCTTTATTGTGTTATTCTTATTTGGAATTGGCCATTCTATTTAAGTGCTGAGGGTTAGGATTCGCAATAGGGATGTTGGGATTCTAATTTCTGATCTAAGTAGGATAACAGTTGTTCATTGCCTAGGGATAGGGATGTGTGACTGTAGAACGTTATAATATATTCTTTTAAATGCTTAACTTGATAGAATTCACTAAGAGAATAGGTTTTTGATTCAGGTTAAATGGTTAATTCGCTAAGGGATTGGGGGTTAACTAAATTAGAAAAGATTTATTCTCTGAGCAATCAGAAACAATCAACTTGATAACTAGTTAAGTGAAAGAGGTAGGGAACAAAGGGGATTGCGCCTTAACCACAATTATTCCTTCCATTGATTACAAATCTTCCTTTAATTGCATTTTAATTCTTTTAATTTCTGTCTTTATTTTTCAACACTCAACACACAACAACAAATTCTTCACAAACAATTTCTTTTTTCCTTTCCAATTGCTTACACTATTAATTACTGTGATTTCACACCAATCCTTGTGGAGACGATACTTACTTACCCACTTTATTACTTGAACGAGCGGTGCACTTGCCATGTTCGCAACAGTTATTACCAACTTTTAAAACTTTTCTTGAAAACAAATTGTGGAATTAATACAAGGATCGTATCACACAAACACTCTTAATCAAAAACAAATTTTACTTCAATCTAATATGACCATGAACTGCATGTAATGAATCAAATAGCTCTTATTGATTGTCAATTGATTTCCAACCTATAATGAAAGATATACTGATAAGGATTCAATCACTCATAAATCTATACTGGTTCACCTCACTAACATGGAGGTTAGATCCAATGACTTCCAACCAACACTAGGTCAGAGTTTCCACTAAATCAAAATATTCTTTACAAGTAATTTACAACAGTTCTCTCTTGTCAAACCCAGACAAAGAATCAAAATCTAAAACCTATAGATTTCTAAGACCAAGAACCAGAGAACATTTCTCTGTTCTACCCTCTAGACCCTTCTCCAGAATGCTTGATAGAATCAAATTGATTTATCAAAAAAGAATTACAGAACAAACCATTAAACTCTTAAAAAGAAAGATTCAAGATAAACATAACCTGGGATCCTTCATGTATGAATGAATGAGAATGAAATGGATTACCACACGTTCCAGGTTGAATGAATTCTAATACTTAGAATCACTATCTTGAAAAACTCTTTTCTTCAATACATCTTCATTAAAAAAGCTCAAAAATCTTGAACTTCACAAGATGTGTTTTTCACTCAGAAATCAATCTTTATAACTCTTAGAAAGCTTAGTATACTTTGTGAAATTCGCTCATGTATATTAAAGAATTCGTATTGGGTTTATTTATAGAAAACAGACTCAATAAGCCTTTTTAAAAAAACAATTTTAACTAACAATAATCGATTAAATCGATGATGTAATTGATTATTTTGCTTATGTAATCGATCAAAGCTTCTAATTAATCGATTAAATTGTTCCTCAACTTTCTGGAAAAAGTTTATGAACAAAATAATCGATTATTACGACATGTAATCAATTAAAGCAGCAAGACATTGTTTTGTTTTTGGCTTATGTAATCGATTACAATGAATGGTAATCGATTAAAGCAGAACAACATGTTTTTCAAATATAGTCTATGTAATCGATTACAATGAATGGTAAATTCATTAAAGCAGCAATGCATGATTTTGATTTTACACTATGTAATCGATTACAAGAACACTGTAATCGATTAATGTGTTATTCATGTCTTTTCCAGATTTAAAACAAAAGCATGTAATCGATTAAATACTGAGATAATCGATTAAAACAATAAGTTTTCATTTTTTCAAAACTTCAACCATGAAAACATGAAGTTTGAAAAATTATTTAAATACTTTAGTTAATTAATCAAAGACAATGTATGCATGAGGATGAAAATGCAAATGCAATGAAGGATCATAAGGAAATGCACTTGAGCCACTTAGATAATTACAAATTCCATAAAAAAGATTGGGCATGTAAAAAGTTAAAACTTCAAGTCATCCTTGCTGATTCTTGCAGTTTCCTTTAAATCCAACAATCTCCCCCTTTTTGGCTTTGAGCATGTCAAATTTCAATTGTTCAATTGTCTATCTTTTGATTGTATTTGAGGGATGAAGGATAAGATAATTATACTTGATAATCCTGAAATCAAATCAGTCTTTTGCAAGAACAAGCATAAGCACAATTCATTTCATTCCTCATAAGTGTTCCCCCTCACTTGGGAAGTCATAGTTATTTCATTATAGCATTTCTATCACATTTCTGTTAGATGTGATGCAGAGGTTGAGGAAGATCATGAATAATCAAGTCAAGATTATCTTAAGTTTTGATTTTACATGCCCACTCAAATTGATGGCATATGTACTTTGTTTAAAAGCTTGGTTCAAGAAAGATATAATCCCTCATTCCTCACATAAACTGAATAAGTCATGGATACATTAGCTCATTAATTCATGATTAGGTAACACACATTCCATAAATCATTTGGCATGACATTAAAGCTTTAAAGTTTTCATAAAAAGTGTTTTTCACTGCTTTAATTGATTACTGGTTACACTTAATCGATTAATTGCTTGGTTACAGAACTGCATTTAAAGATATGAACACTTTAATCGATTACCAAATTCTTGTAATCGATTATATTCAGCTGACTTTGTTAAGTCGTTATGTGATAATCGATTACGTGATGGATTAATCGATTATATATCCATCTGCATAATTTTCAGAAGAAAGTTTATCTGGTTTAATCGATTACCAGAGTATTGTAATCGATTAAATAAGCATTGATACGTTTTTCACACTCCCTGTGTTAATCGATTATTTGAGTATTAATCGATTACTTCAGTGCTTCACAAAATCCAGATTCTCTGTGATAATCGATTACGACATGAGTTAATCGATTATTTGTTCTTAAGAATTTTTCCAGATTTCACATGAACACTTTAATCGATTATTTTGGAACTTTAATCGATTACATTTGTTAAAATAATCGATTACCCTTACGGAATAATTGATTACATTCAGTTAATTCTGTTTTTTTATAAATAGGTGCAACTCATTAAGTGAGAAGAGACTTTTAGTTTTACGAAGTAAGCCTTGTAAACACACTCTCAGGAGATTTCAAAAGCACCAAGGCTCTTTAGAAACATTCATTGATTTGGTTTCAAGAATCATGAACAATCTCATGTGTTGAGTCATCTTTTCATGATTAGTTGTTGTTAAAGCCTCATTTGTCAAAAACAAATCATCAAGAAAGATCATGGCATTCATTCTCAGTCTGGTTTGATCATTTAAACTCATTCATTTCACTAAGGATGTTTGTTAGGTATTTTTCACGGCAAGCGTATCGTTCTATCGTTGTAAGTTTCGAATTTATAAGATCGTCTCCACAGGGATTTGAGTTTATGTTGGTTGGTTAAATTTGTTACCAGTTTAGTAGTTTATGTACAGATGATAAAAGCGAAGGTTCATTTGATTGATGACGTAAAGTAAAGATTACGAAAAACAAATAAATGATTACGGAAAATAAGTAAACGAGTCAAATCAAGGAAGTGTAGGATTGGATTTCGTCTTACTTATCCCTTTAATTGATTTTACCTATGCATTTTCTATTCTTGTTGATGCACACGTTTAGGTAACCTTAATTTGATTCCTCGCAATTAAGTCCTATGGATATTTTACTAAATATCGATCCCTCGCATATTTAATTAAATACCGAAGCATTAAGATCATATTCACGTGTTTAATGCGATCAAAACTTTATGCCCTATTCCTAGCAACGTAACGTAACGAGTAATTTCATTCAGTTCAAACCCTAAGATTACTTTCCAGTCTCACTTAGGAATTTAAGTTCGTGATCCTAGTGATCAAGTAGAATCAAGCATTAAGCGTGGAATGAAATTACCAACAAGAAATAGAACGATGCATAAATAATTAAAAGAGCATAGGGATAAGAAAAGTACGTCCAATCCTTAGGGAAGTTTAAGCGAACATCGGCAGAACCTCCTCACTTCCCTAAGTTTCTACACTCAGTTAGAAACTAAAACAAACTAGAAATGGAACAAGTAGGTGCTTGGGAGAGAAAAGAAGTGGAATTTCATGCTCTGGCCTTCAAATTTCGTCCCTATTTATAGATTTTGGGGTCCTAGGTGCTTTGGTTGCCCAGGCCACCAATTTCTTCACAAAATGGGCGCCTAGGCGAGTTAGGAGGCTGTCTTGGAACTTGTTGCTCGCCCAGGCGAGCAAAATAGGCATAAACTGGTCGCCTGGGCGAGTTAAAAGCTTAGTCTTGAAGGATTCTTTGGGCCTTGGTGCTTGTTGGGCCTGGAATGCTGTTTGGGACTTCATTCTTTGCTTAGTTCACTCCCAGCTCTTTTTTTTCGCAGCTTGATTCTTCCGTAACCTTTAAACCTAGCAAAATTAAACATTTGATTGGACGAAATCTTTTCAAAACATAAAAGCATAACTTAGCTTGATATAACCTTCAATTAACTAGGTTTCTAGGGTTAACTTGTGAATCATTCAATTAAAATAACGGATAAGTGCCATATTTGAATTCTATTTTTACTAAAATGTGGCACTTATCAATGTTCAGGTGATATCTTTCTTTAATCAATTTCATTGTTGTATTGTTTAGAAATTGATTGTTTTGTTGGTTTGTTGTAGATATAACAATTTGTATCTTTAAAGCATTGCTAGATAGGTATCTAGTGGGAAGAACAGAGAGGGGATCTCTAGTTCTTAGATCTTTTGAGAAGTCTATATAGGTTTAGATTTTGAATTTTACCTAGGGTGGGTAAAAGAGATCTGTGTTTGCTTGTAAAGATATTCATTTTGTTATAGTGGAAACTCTAATCAAGGTTGATTAGAAGTAAAACTGGATGTAGCCTCTGGGGTTGAGAGGTGAACCAGTATAAATCTTGTGTGTAATTATAATTTTCTGTTCACATTCATATTGTTCTAGAAGTATTATTTTTGTTTATATCACAAGATTGGGTGAAGCTCAAGAGTGGGTTGATTGAGATAAAAGTTGATCTTAAAAGTTTGATATTCTAATTGGTTAAGATATGATCCTTCTTTCAAAGTCTTCCACTGTGTATAAAATTTGTTTTAAATTTTAAAAACTCTGAGGTAAAACCAATTCACCCCCCTCCTGGTTATTTGCATAAGTGTTCATTCTATTTTTCAATTTCTCCTCGTATCATTATTACCAATGACAAAACAATTATTTCTCCCCCATTTGGCTTATCAAAGACAAAACAAATACTTATAGAGAGAAAATAAGACGGTGAGAAACAGAACTTTCATTAATTCAAAAGATGCATTACATTAATCAGTAAAAAAACCATAGTAAACCATAGAAAACAACAAATAGAAAGAAAACATAGAAATCCTAAAAGGATTCAAAATCATCAAGGATAAGCCTAGCTTCTATGTTTTCTAATCTAGATTTCATCTCTTCTAAAGATGAATTTGTTTCATCCATGTGCTCATGATGTAGAGATAGTAGAGCATCCATCTTTTGAATCATGAGTGATTCAAAAGGGTTGTAGGAAGATGGAGCAGAGTCTTCAGCTTCTTCTCCACAAGCTTCATCTTGTTCACCAACAGGAGGGATTTGCTAACCAGCCATTTGCCATCCATATGGAGTCTTGACCATCCCAAGCTTGGTAAGATGTTTCTCTTTGATGAGGTTGCTGTTGGAGTTTGTGTTGTCAACAACCTCATTGGTGACTTCTATTTTAAAATAATCAATGAATCTGGACACCAACACAGCATAAGGGAATGGATAATTCACCAATCTTTTGGATTTTATCATGATTTCCTCAAGAATAAGGATCTAGTTCATATGGGTAGAATTTTTGATGCCATACACAAGTTGTATGTCATCATCTGTGGCTTGGGCATGATTAGTGGACCTTGGAGTCAAGATATAAGTGATGATATAATGAAGAAGTCTATCTTCATGGGTCATAAGGCCAATGCTAAGCCTCAGCTTCAGCCTCATGTGAGGATTAAGAAGCATTCCTCTATAGGTATCCACCCTATTGTAACTTCCAGCTTCCTTTTCAAATTTCCTTTCTCCTACAAAGGAAATGCCAACCACTTCTTGCCAAACTTCAGGGGTGATTTCCATGGCTACCCCATTAACTTGAGACAAGATAGTCCCATCCATTGAAGCCTTGGCACAGGTGTAAAACACTTTTACAAGTTCAGGGTACAAAGTACCCTTCATCTCAATCAGTTTCTTCAAACCCTGTTCTTCAAGCTGTTGATTCAAGTGAAGCCAATCATTAGTGAACAAAGATTAAGATTCAAGAAGTTTGTGCTTTCAACATGCTCAAAAGGCAAAGGTTCAATGGAAAAGCTTGAAAGACCAATTTGATTATGTAAAAGGAAGTATATGATCTGATAATCCAATTGTGCACATCATGCATTATTCATTCATCTAGGATTGTTAGATTAAAAGGTTTAATTAAAGGCAAGTCACTAGTAAGGATTTAAAAAGATAAGTTTTTGGA
>PYAF01003613.1:26024-46643 GCA_007407185.1 Glycine tomentella
TCATTGCACAGAATATTATACTCTGTTTTCTATTGTTCTTGGAAAGGGAAGTTGATTGAATATTGATTCTTGGTTTTGAAACAATTTTGAATGTGATAAAGATCCTGTGGTAAACTCTGATTTTAAAATTTTAATTGGCCAAGGTTCAACCAATTCACCCCCCCTCTTGGTTGTTTTGAAGTGTTCCTTTGTTTTTCACAAGCAAGGCAGGGAAATGAAATCCTTCTCTAGTGAACCAGGTAAGGTCAAGATGTTTGGGAGGGCAAATAAGTTTGGTAGCATTAAACTGTAGGTAAGTCATTGATAAGTGCCACATTTTAGTAAAAATAGGATTCAAATACAACCAATGCCATAGCCAATGCATGCAGTATGAATCATGTGGTACACTTTGATTTTAAAATTTTAATTGGCCAAGTTTCAACCAATTCACCCCCCTTCTTGGTTGTTTTGAAGTGTTCCTTTGTTTTAATTTTGCTAGGTTTAAAGGTTACGGAAGAATCAAGCTTGCGAAAACCAAGAGCTGGGAGTGAACTAAGCAAAGAATGAAGTCCCAACAGCATTCCAGGCCCAAGAAGCACCAAGGCCCAAGGATTTCTTCATCAGTAAGCTTTAAGCTCGCCCAGGCGACCATCCTATGCCTATTTCACTCGCCTGGGCGAATAACAA
Source organism: Glycine tomentella (assembly GCA_007407185.1). Taxonomy (NCBI): domain Eukaryota; kingdom Viridiplantae; phylum Streptophyta; class Magnoliopsida; order Fabales; family Fabaceae; genus Glycine; species Glycine tomentella. The sequence continues at coordinate 26,691 of PYAF01003613.1, forward strand.
GTTCCAAGAATCCCCTTTAGCTCGGCCAGGCGCCCATTTTGTGCAGGAACTAGTGGCCTAGACGACCAAAGCAGCCAGGACCCCAAAATCTATAAATAGGGATGAAAATTGAAGGCACAAGCATTCATTCCACTGCTTTTCTCTCCCATTTCACCTGTTTATTCATACTTAAGCTTGTTCTTAGTTCCTAGGTAGTGTAGAAACTTAGGGAAGTGAGAAAGAGTGAATTGTGTAAGGAGATTCTGCCGAAAAGAGGATCGATGACAAGCTTAGTCAGTGGTTCTCTCGAGGAGGTTCTGCCGATGTTCGCTTAAACTTTCCTAAGGATTGGACGTACTCTTCTTATCCCTATGCTCTTTTAATTATTTATGCATTGTTCTATTCCTTATTGGTGATTTTATTCTACACTTAATGCTTGATTCTAATTAATCGTTAGTTTCATGAATTTAGCCCTAAAGGAGACTGGAAAGTATATTTAGGGTTTAAACTGAATTAAATCACTCACTACGTTACGTTGCTAGGAATAGGGCTTAATGTTTTGATCGCACAAAACATGTGATTAGAAGCTTAATGCTAGGGTATTTAATTAAATATGCGAGGGATCAATATTTAGTAAAATATCCTTAGGACTTAATTGCGAGGAATCGAATTAAGGTTACCTAAACGTGTGCGGCAATAAGAATAGAAAATGCATAGGTAAAATCAATTAAAGGGATAAGTAAGACGAAATCCAATCCTACACTTCCTTGACTTGTACTCGTCTATTTATTTTCCGTATCGTTTATTTGTTTTTCGTAATCTTTACTTTACAAACAAAACAAACAAAAATGAATCTCTGTTCGTATCATCTGTATATAACTACTAGACTGGTAAAAATTTAAACCAACCGACGTAAACTCAAATCCCTGTGGAGACGAACTTTTACAAATTTTTAAACTTGCAACGATAAAACGGTGCGCTTTCCGTGAAAAATCTTAACAATCATTTTGTCTTTCTCAGCAGCAAACCCATCTAACCCAGTAACTGCAAGGTTAGAGATTTCTGCAGCTTTTCTCTTAGAGGTTTTAATTCACTTAGATGTGGACATGGTGAAAACAGAGATAGACACTAAATGGCAGAGTATCTAGACTCAGAAAGAAGATAGCAAAGCACAACTAGGCTTAAAGAATGAAGAAGAGAATAGTGTGATTTTCCCTTTCACCAAAAGTTGTATTTATAGATGTTTTGGGCTCCAAAGTTTGAAATTTGAAAGTATAACTGTCATTTCGAATTAACCCATGATCATAAAGGCTCAGGATTTTCAAACTTTGAATTTTATAGCAGTTGGGCAGTTACAATTTTCAAAAAAATTGTCAATTTTTGCAATAACTCCATGAATAATCGATTACGAGCTTATGTAATCAATTAATTCGTAAGCAAAATACATGTTTCGTATAAGCTGTAATCGATTAAACCAGTGAAGTTCAATGCAGGAAGATGATGTGTAGTCGATTATGAATTGTGGTAATCGATTAATCTAGAGAGAAATGAATTTTCAGAAGGTTTTTCAACTTGTGTAATCGCTTAATTCAATCTATAATCAATTATTCCAGTGAACGTTGAATTTAACAATATGAAAAATATTTGATTACGACTCTTATGTAATTGATTACATGAGTTCAAAATTCAGTCTGAACAATTTTTAGAGCCAATTTAATCGATTATTCTGTGGCTTAATCGATTAAAACAGAGAATTTATCAGAACGAACAGTAAATATGTAGTAAATTTCGAATTGAATGCTTTTGAAATGAATGAATAATATGAGGTTCATTTTTCTTATAGATTATCACAAAAACAGCATGCTAACACACATTAGATTCATCTAGTATTCATAGCATGTTTCTAAGTACATAGAATCTATCCCTTGCTAAGGGCTTGGTAAAATATCAGCTAATTGATTTTCAGTATCAACAAACTCAACTTTGATATTACCCTTTTGGATGTGATCTCTGATAAAGTGGTGTCTGATTTCAATGTATTTGGTCCTTGAGTGCATAATAGGATTTTTGGAAATGTTGATAGCACTTGTGTTGTCACACAGTAGGGGAATTTCTTGTAGCTCAACAACATAGTATCGTAATTGTTGCTTCAACCATAGACTTTGTGCACAACAGCTTCCAACAGAAATGTATTCAGCTTCAGTAGTGGAAAGGGTTACACATGATTGTTTCTTGCAATGCCAAGAAATCAGTGAGCTTCCCAATAAGTGACATGTTCCACTAGTGCTTTTTCTATCCAATTAGCATCCTGCAAAATCTGAGTCAAAATATCCAATTATGCTTATTGATGTACCTTTAGGATACCATAATCCAACTTTTGGTGTGGATTTGAGATATTTGAGTATCTTTATTACTGCAGTAAGATGAGATTCCTTTAGATTTACTTCATATCTTGCACATAAGCAAACACTTAGCATTATATCTGGTCCACTTGCAGTTAAGTATAACAAGGATCCAATCATTCCTCTGTACTTTGACTCATCAACACTTTTTCCTCTTTCATCTAAGTCAAGATAAGTTGATGTAGCCATGGGAGTTGCAGCATCTTTACATTTTTCCATTTCAAATTTCTTAATCATTTCCAGGCAGTACTTTGATTGACTTAGAAATGTTTCCATTCTTCATTTGCTTCATTTGAAGTCCAAGAAAGAATGTCAATTCTCCCATCATAGACATTTCAAATTCACTCTGCATAGAGATAAAGAATTCCTTGCACATAGACTGATTAGATGAACCAAATATTATATCATCTACATAAATTTGAACAATCAAAATATCATTGCCTCTTTTCTTGATGAACAAGGTTTTGTCCACTTGTCCTCTTATGAAAGATTAATCAATCAGAAATTTGCTCAACCTTTCATACCAAGACCTTGGAGCTTGTTTCAAACCATATAATGCTTTTCTTAATTTGAAAACATGATTTGGATGTTTAAAATCAATGAATCCAAGAGGTTGATCAACATAGATTTCCTCATCAATATATCCATTTAAGAAAGCATTTTTAACATCCATTTGAAACAATTTAAAACTCATTAAGCATGCATAAGCAAGTAGCAACCTAATGGCCTCCAATCTTGCAACTGAAGCATATGTTTCATCATAATCAATGTCTTCCTCTTGGTTGTATCCTTCAACAACCAATCTGGCCTTGTTCCTTGTGATGATACCATTTACATCAAGTTTGTTTCTAAAAACCCACTTGGTGCCAATAGGTTTATGAGAAGAAGGTCTAGGAACTAATTCTCATACTTCATTTCTCTTAAATTGATTTAATTCTTCATGCATGGCCATCAACCAATGTTCATCAAGTAAAGCTTGGTCAATGTCTTTTGGTTCAATTTGTGAAACAAATGCCATTGTACAACAAAGATTTCTTAAAGAGGATTTAGTAGAGACTCCCTTTGATACTTCCCCTATGATATTGTCAAGAGAAAGATCTTTAGTGGTTCTCCAATCCTATTGCTCTTGAATGGGTGTTGAATGTTCCACATTGTCATTTGAATCAAGCTTTATCTTTTCATTAAACTGCATAACATCTTCCAATTTTCCTGCATCATCATCACATACTTTTTCCTCCTTGGAGGTGTTAGACTCATCACAAATTACATGCACTTATTCTTCTACACATAGTGTTCTTTTATTGAAGATTCTATATGCTTTACTTTGTAAAGAATAACCAAGGAAAATACCTTCATCAACTTTAGCATCAAATTTGCCAAGAGATTATTTGCCATTATTTAAAACAAAACATTTGCAGCCAAATGCTCTTAAATGTGAAATGTTTGGCTTCCTTCCTTTGTATAGCTCATAAGGTGTTTTCTTTAAAAGAGGCCTTATAAGAAGTCTATTCAAAGTGTAACAAACAGTGTTCACTGCATCAGCCCAAAAATGTTTTGACAAATTTGTTTCATTAAGAAGAGTTCTAGCACCCTCTTCAAGAGATCTATTTTTCCATTCCACAACATCATTTTGTTGAGGTGTTCTAGGAGCAGAAAAATTGTGGTTTATTTCATATTCTTCACAGAATTTTTCAAAGTTTTCATTTTGAAATTCACCACAATGATCACTTCTTATTGAAACAATGTTGCAAGCTTTTTCATTTTGAATAGTCTTGGCTAATTTCCTAAATGTTGTGAACGCTTCATTCTTGGTTCTTATGAACAAAGTCCATGTGTATCACGTAACAAGCAGCAATTGTTGTTGAAGGAGACATTGAATCCTTTATCACATAATTGACTTATGCTTAGAAGGTTATGCTTTAATCCTTCAACATATAGAGCATTTTTTTATAATTGTTCTAATGTTGTCACCTATGTTGCCTTCCCCAATTATTTTGCCTTTGTTATTATCACCATAAGTGACAAATCCTCCATCCTTTAGTTTGACATTTGTTAGCATGGATATGTCACCTGTCATGTGTCAAAAGCATCCGCTATCAAGGTACCATATTGATGATTTTGCTCTAAGACACACCTGCAGAATTCAAATCAAGTGGCAAAGAAAGAAACCCAATTGAGGTTGGGTCCATAGGGGTTAGCTATTTTCTTTTTCTTTGGCACCCAAATGCATTCTCCATTTGGTACATAATATTTTCTAACAAAACACTTATAAGATGTATGCCCTCTCTTTATGCAATAGTTACAAGTTAGAACTTTTGATGACTTTTCAAAGTAAGCATTTTGGTTAAACTTTGAATTATAAAAACTCCTTTGATTCTTCTGTTTTGGTAGTACAAATACAGTTTTTCCAAAACGTTTGGAACCTTGTTTGTAACCCAATCCAAAAGTATCTCTGGCATATTTTTGCACACTTAGTATTTCAGCTAAGTTGCATTTTCCTCTATAGAACTTTTTCAAAAGATCAATCTAATAGCTATTTTCAGAAAGTAGGAACATGTACTTTTCTCTTAAACTTTTGAAATCATCAAACTCTTCTTGTAATAATTTGCATTTTTCAATCTTAGAGGAGGAAGAAGGACATGTGCACCAATTAGCCTTGTAATTTGAAAGAAGCTTTTCATTCTTTTCTTTCAATTTACAAAGATCACTTTGCATTTATGCAAGTTTGGTAACATGACATCTTAAATCTCCTTTAAGCTTGTTGTTAGATTTTGCTAACTTTTGAGCCTCACTATGCATATCATGAAATGCATCAACAATTTGATCGTATTCAGAATTTTTCTCAGATTCAGCACTGGAGAACTCTTCATTATCACTTAGAGTTGATGTGAAACAAACATTTGCTTCTTCTTCATTTCCACTAGCTGATCTGGATGTTGTTGATTCATTATCTTCCCAAGCAATATATGCTTTCTTTGGCTTAGTCTCTTTTCTACTCCTTCTTTCACCTTGTTGCTTCTTTAGAAAGATAGGACAATCAAATTTGATGTGGCCAGGTTTACCACATTCAAAACATGTGAAGTTAGTGGATTTATAGTTGTTGTTGTCGTTTTTGCTGATGAACTTTGATGGCTTTCTATTTTTGTTCCTCTTCATAAACTTGGTGAACTTCTTGACTATTAGATTCAGGTTTTCATCACTTTCATCTTCTTCACTTGAATCTTCTAGTTTCTCCACACTTGGTGATGCAGCTTTTAATGCTATATTCTTTTGTTTTTTTATCTACATTCTCAAAATGTGTTAGTTGAGACATTTTTAGCTCATATTCAAGTAGCTTACCGAAGAGTGCAGCCATAGACATTTTGGAGAGGTCTTTTGATTCTTTGATAGCTGTCACTTTAGGTTGCCATGATCTTGTAAGACATTTCAGAATTTTGATGTTTAACTCTTCAACATCAAAGGTCTTTCTAAGTCCAAGAAGATGATTTACTATGTGAGTAAACCTTGTTTGCATTTGAGATATGGTCTCTGTGGAATTCATCATGTAACACCCTGAAATTTCAATAACTGCAAATGTATGGTCAAAATATTTTTTACACAACTATTTGATGTGAGTGTTAGGTTGTGAGATTTGATTGGTCTATATTTAAATTATTTGTGTGAAATATTAATTAGAGATATTACAAAAATGTTTGAAGGGAAATGACCATATTACCCTTCCCTTGAAACACAAATTACAGAAATGCCCCCGAGATGAAAATGACGATAATGCCCTTGGATATTTTTGGTTGGATATTTTAAAATGGAAGTTACAAAAATACCCTTGAGCCAAAATTTCACAAATACCCTTAGATATTTTGTTGAGATATTTAATAGTGAAAATTACAATCATACCCCTAGGATGAGTGACAAATTACCATAGTACCCTTGAGGCTAAAATTACCAAGACACCTTTTGATATTTTGTGAAAGCTTGATAAAATTACAAAGTGTCCTTGGATGACAGATTACCAAAATACTTTTAGTGATAGAAAGCCTCAGATTAGAATTTCTATGAATTTTATACGATCATAACTTTGAAATTTTATCCAGGAGAATTCAAGCATCAGAAAAATATGAAAAAATGATAAATAGAATCTATGAAATTTTCTCTTAATTGTAGGATGAATAGACTTATTCAATAAGATGGTTTAGTAATTTTGATGGTTAGAAGCAGAACGAACCAATCAGAATTAAGATAAGAGCAGTCTTGTATGTAAGGTCTGTGTAGCACTCTGTATAGACTGCGCAATTTATACTGTAATTGAAGTCAGTTTTTGGAAAACTCTATAGTTCTATTATTTAATATTATCCTTTAGGTAGAAGAGTTCAAATTGAACTTTACTTCCTACTATAAAATGCCATTTGTAATGTAAAGATGAAACTAGATTCTTTTTCATTTAAAAGATGACATATGTATACAAAAGAAACCATAAATCTCTTCTTAAAAGGAAATAAAACATAATATAGAAAGAGGAAAGGAAGATAAAAATCTTCTCCTTGGCTAAAGAGAATACATGTGAAGAAGAGAAGAAAAAGGGTTAAGAAGTCATCATGCTTTACAAATTATTTACACAAGATAACATGAAAGGAAGAAAATCTTCTCTTCCTTCCTTGTAGGCCACGTGAAAATGTAGAAAGAAGGAGAAGCTTCATGACTTAGACAAGTGGAGGGACACTTGTAAAGAAGGCATCATGACTTAGGAGATTTTTGCATAAAGTAAAAGATTAATTATGAGTTTAGTTAGGATGGAATTGAATAAGAAGAAACTAAGTTATGATGGAACTAGATGAGAGTAACTAGCTAGGAAGGGCAATTATGTCCTTAAATATTTTATTATTTTCTAAACTCTATATAAAGGGAGGAAGGCCTTAAGTGGAAGACACATTCAAGACTCCATTCTTCCACCTATTTCACGTGAAATCTCTCCTTCATTTCACTTTCATCCTTTCATTTTCAAAGCATAAAGATACCCCACTTCCTTGAAGAATCACGTGTAGAAGCTAGTACCATTAGGAAGAGATAGACAAGCTTCATAAGAGGTTATAAGGTATGTATGGGGAAGTTTTATGATAAAGATAGTTTAAGTGTTACTTGTGTTTGAATAAGTGTTTGAAGTTTTGTGAAATATGACTTGTATCTGAGTAATTATTGGATTTAAAGTTATTATAGTTACATGATTGAGTGCCTGAATGAGGTTTTATGTGTTGTTAAGTGTTTCTATGAATCTTTGTACATGGATGATATGTTGTGTTTTGTACATGAGTAATAAGCTGAGTTCTGTACATGATTTATGTTGATTTTCTAAGTAAATCATGTGAGACAATGATTGGAAGATTTATATTGAATATATGAGTTTATGAAAAGAATGAGATATGCATAAGTGAATCAGTCTCATGTGTCTCATAAGAGTTGCCTCAGAGACGAGGTGTGTCAGATAGCTGTAGGAACTGAGTTTGAGCGCTCAGACAAGAGGAGTCTAGGCTGGGGGGTGACTCTTGCAGTGGGGAAATCACGCCATCCATGATGATCACATGAAGTGTGGATGAGAATCCTGTGCAACACCGGGGGACCCTGACTGATCGTTTCAGTTTTGTGCCATTGGGATGGAGCTATCTTGACAGTTGGTACCACATAATAAGAGTTTAAGAGAATCATACATCATGATAAGAGTCTAAGAGAATCATACATCATATAGAAATTTTGAGGATGTTGTTATAAATATCTGCACATTGAATATATTCTATTGCTTAAATTATGTTTATCATAAACTTACCCTGTATTTTGTGTCTGTGGTTGACACCTGCTATGACCTCAATTTTATTCAGGCAAGCAGATAAACAGCAAAGAGAGACCACTAGTTGTTTACAAGAAGAGGATTTTGTTTGAAGATGATATGTTTGAAGATGTATTCTTTTGTTACAGAGTGTTTTGAATTAGTTATACTATGTAATAGAACCAGTGTCAGTTTGTAATCTTATTATATATTACTTCAGATTTATAAATATTACTCAATAATGAAATTTTCTTGGAGTATCAATTATTGGCAAAATTTTGTTATATTCAGTTAAGTGCTTTTAAGAAAATTGAAAAGAATTTTCATTAAAAATCAATAATAACAAGATTGCGAGTTGAGGTGTTACACATCACAAACATCTCATACTCATGAATCAAAGTGTGTTTCCTTGATCTTCGTACATCTTCTGTACCTTCATTAGTAACCTCTAACATATCCCACATTTCTTTAGCACCTGTGCACCTAACAATCCTAAAAAAATCATCAGAAGAAAGTGCAGAGGTGATCATATTTTTAGCCTTAAAATCATATTGCACTACTCTTTTCTTAGCATCTGACATTTCATCCCAATCTTTGGGAATCAATTTACCATCAATAGTTTTCATAGGGACCAAGGGACCCTTTTCTATAGCATTCCCTGCACCCGGGTCACTAGATTGTATAAAAATCTTCATACGATTTTTCCAAAAACTAAAATGCTCTCCCTCAAACATCGGTGGACAATTTAAGGAGGCACCCTCTTTGAAATTAATATGATTAGTGTTCATGTTTCTTATGAAAGAAAATGATCTTGAATAACTTTCAAGAACCAGCTCTTGATACCAATTGAAAATAAAATGAACACTCTTCAAATAACCAAGAGGGGAGGTGAATTGGTTATTACCAACTTTTAAAACCTTTCTTGAAAACAAATTGCAGAATTAATACAAGGATTGTATCACACAAACACTCTTAATCAAAAACAGATTTTATTTCAATCTAATATGACCATGAACTACATGTAATGAATGAAATAGCTCTTATTGATTGTCAATTGATTTCCAACCAAGAATAATGAAAGATATACTGATAAAGATTCAATCACTCAGCAATTTATACTGGTTCACCTCACAAACATGGAGGCTACATCCAGTGACTTCCAACCAACACTAGGTCACAGTTTCCACTAAATCAAAATATTCTTTACAAGTAATTTACAATAGGTCTCTCTTGTCAAACCCAAACAATAGATCAAAATCTAAACCCTATAGATTTTTAAGACCAAGAACCAGAGAACACTTCTCTGTCTACCCTCTAAAGTACCCTTCTCCAGAATACTTGATAGAATCAAATTGATTTATCACAAAAGAATTACATAACAAACCATTAAACTCTTAAAAAGAAAGATTCAAGATAGACATAACCTGGGATCCTTCATGTATGAATGAATGAGAATGAAATGGATTACCACACGTTCCAGGTTGAATGAATTCTGATACTTAGAATCACTATCTTGAAAAACTCTTTTCTTCAATACATCTTCATTAGAAAAACTCATAAATCTTGATCTTCACAAGATGTGTTTTTCACTCAGAAATCAATCTTTAGAACTCTTAGAAAGCTTAGTATACTTTCTGAAATTCGCTCATGTATATTAAAGAATTCGTACTGGGTCTATTTATAGAAAACAGACTCAACAAGCCTTTTTAAAAAAAAACATTTTTTAACTAACAATAATCAATTAAATTGATGATGTAATCGATTATTTTGTTTATGTAATCTATTAAAGCCTCTAATTAATCGATTAAATTGTTCCTCAACTTTCTGGAAAAAGTTTATGAACAAAATAATCGATTATTATGACATGTAATCGATTAAAGCAGCAAGACATTGTTTTCTTTTTGGCTTATGTAATTGATTACAATGAATGGCAATCGATTAAAGTAGAACAATATGTTTTCCAAATATAGCCTATGTAATCGATTACAATGAATGGTAATCGATTAAAGCAGCAATGCATGATTTTGATTTTACACTATGTAATCAATTACAAAAACACTGTAATCGATTAATGTGTTCTTCATGCCTTTTCCAGATTTAAAACGAAAGCATGTTATCGATTAAATACTGAGTTAATCGATTAAAACAGTAAGTTTTCATTTTTTTCAAAACTTAACCATGAAAACATGAACTTTGAAAAATTATTAAAAAAACTTAAGTTAATTAATCAAAGACATGTATGTATGAGGATGAAAATGCAAATGCAATGAAGGATCATAAGGAAATGCACTTGAGCCACTTAGATAATTACAAATGCCATAAAAAAGATTGGGCATGTAAAAAGCTAGAACTTCAAGTCATCCTTGCTTCAATCTTCTTGCAGTTTCCTTTAAATCCAACAAGAATCACAAATTAAGATAGCAAGAAGAGCTTAAAGAAAGTAATCAACACAAGAACTTATATTGGTTCACTTCTCACCTTTGAGAAGTTGCATTCAGTTTCTTCTAACTAAACTCAGTTAGAGTTCCACTATTCACAATATTCTTTTCTTACAAGCTTATTACAAATCACCCTTAATCAAACCTAGACTAAGAACAAAAATCTAATCCCCTTAGAATCCTAGTGATCAAGACATAGAGAACCCTTCTTTACTCTTCCCTCTAGAGAAACCCACTCTAGACAAGCCTTAAGAATTCTATTGTAATAGTTACAAATAACCAAAAATTCTAAAACGAATTTACAGGCAAAGTTAATGGACAGAGACAACCTGATGATCTAATGAATATGAATGAATATGGTTTACTAATCATGTTTGAAATGAAAACAAGTTTCAGAGCTTCCTCTCCACTACTTCTTTAATATTTTGCCCAAGAAGAAATCTTTCAATGCAACATGAAGATTTAGAATTTGTGGGACAAGAACTTTAGAACTTAGAATATCCTTTCTCACTTCAGAAGGCTTTTGAAAACTTATGAAAATTTCGTAGAGTAATTGATTTGATTTTCCAAAAGACCCAACAATTATTTATAATAAACTATTGTAACTGAATGTAATCGATTAAATCGTCAATGTAATCAATTAATTTCACTTATGTAATAGATTAATAACAAATTCAATCGATTAAAGTGTTCTTGAACTTTCTGGAAAAGATATATGAACAAAGTAATCGATTACATCACCATGTAATCGATTAATACAAAGTTTTGTTTTCCAAAACTCGCCAAGTAATCGATTACCACAAATTGTAATCGATTATCACAAGAAGACATTTCTGTGACTTTGTGAAGTGTAATCGATTACTATATATCTATATCGATTATCACAGGAAGACATTTTATGTATCTTTCTGAAGTGTAATCGATTACCATATAGTTGTAATCGATTAAAGTGTTCATGAAAGCTTAAGTAATAGATTACTATTAGCTGGTAATCGATTAAAAAAGAGAGAATATGTTTTTCCAAAACATAAGCATTGAACATTTTCTCTTGATCCTCTTCAAGCTCCCCCTGTATCTAAAAAGACTATTATGTGATGGTTGACGGTAAGACTTTCTCTATGAATTTGATTTGTTTACCTCTTTCTCATCTTGATGTGGTGGTGGGAATGGATTGGTTATCATCCAACCATGTTCTTCTCAACTGTAAAAACAAGACCTCGATCTTCGATGTTTGTGCCCAAGATATCCCTGGATATTCAAGTTTAGAGATTTTGCATGTGAGTGAAGCTAGAAGGGTAAAGAACGTTAAAGCCTTTATGGTTTTATTTTTGCCACTACCGAGGAATGCCATGATGTGACTGAGTTACCAGAACTTGAGTTTTCCATAGACCTAGTGCATGGGTCTAGTCCTGTGTCACAGCACCTTACCGGATATCTCCAGTAGAGTTAGCAGAAGTGAAGGAGCAAGTGGAAGACTTGTTGAAGAAACAGTTTGTGAGACCGATTGTGTCACCATGGAGAGCATTAGTACTCATGAGGATGTGAGTGGATTGACATCAACTCAACAAAGTGACGATCAAGAATTGATGATCTCATGGACCTAGTATTTTTTAATATTGATTTACAATCAGGGTATCATCATATTTGAGTCACGAAGAAGGATATTCCAAAGACCGCATTCAGGACGTGTTATGGACACTGTGAGTATTTAGTTATGTCGTTTGGTGTGACTAATGCACCTATCGTGTTCATGGACTACTGATATTGCTTTGTCGAGACGCATCAAAAACAATTTTACTAAGCTAATTCTGCAGCACAGAGCTAACCTAGGTCAACTCAGAGACACGATCAATATGGTTCTAGCTTCAAATCATTGGTAATAATAAGGGAGGATTTTTGTCGAACAGTTGGTATGCGCAAAGTAAAACATGCAAGAACACAAACTAAAATTAAAGAACAATGCAGAAATTAACAAGATTATCAAGGAGTAAAGTAAAACAGATTAGAAAGCATCAATCCAATTCACCAACCCAAGCTATTTGAATCATTATCATTCCCATAAATTGATTCTATCATGAACATTCATTCAATCTCAATAGAAGCAGTTCAATCGATTCTACTCCTAAATTGATTGAAACCACAACCCTAACTGAAATATCATTCAACTAATCTTGTGATTATCATTTCAAATTAAGACATGAATCCATAATCCTAATTCACTTTCAATCCTAAATGCATTCATAATCATGAAAACATAATAGAAATTGAAGAAGAAGGTGAACATTCAAGTAGAATTCAAAATACCAAACCGGAACTCCAATTCTTCTTTTGCTTGAGTTAGATCCTTGGATTGATTAATGATTTAGCCTTCCATGATGATCACCAAGGAAAGCCCCATGAATTGAGTGCAGAAAAATGGAAGAATAGCAAAATGGAAATGAAGAAGATGAAGAACAATGAAGAACATTTTAGAGAAAATGAAGAACAAGCTTTTGATTCTAAAAACTAAAGAAAGAAATATAAACTTGTTTATTGAATTGTAAAGGGTATTGTCTAAGTTTCACTAATGTCACTAATATATTAGTGACTAAGTTCTGAAAATAGAATGGGTCATAAACAACCCAACAATCTAATTATTTACTATTTATAACCATGAAAATCAAATTCGCAGCCCAAAATTACAAGTGCAGAGGTGCTAACTTTGAAGCTCAAAATGACAGAATTGGCCTCGGGCTATTTCTAGCAAACTTGTAGATCTTTTCGTTATCTTTCTAGGGACTCCTAGAACACTACATTCGGAGATTGGTAGCACTCTATAGGCCCTGCACAAGTCAAATACGTTAAGTGAGCAATAATCCGAAAATACGCTACAATTAGCAATTAAGCCCACTTATTTTCCTAAGCCAAAAGTTGAATTAGAATGGAAAAATACAAGTCCAAAAGAGGTCAAACAAGTTAAGAATGATAGACAAAAATTTAATTAAAATCACTCTATCAACTACATGAATCGGATTCTTCATCAGTACACTTAGACAAGTTTGGTGTGGTGTTAATTGACAACATCTTGATATATTCATCAGTACTCTTGGTGAAGAGCGACAACTTTATGCAAAACTCTCTAAATGCGAATTCAGGCTAGCGCAAGTACAATTCCTAGGACACGTTGTGTCGAGCAAAGGAATCGTTGTAGATCCAACCAAAGTTGAGGCTCTGACGCATTGGACGCAACCTATGATGCTTACAAAGGTTAGAAGTTTCTTGGTTTAGTAGGATACTACAACAAATTCATTAAAATATTCTCTCATTCAGCATTACTACTAACCAAGTTGACCCGAAAAGGCCAATAGTTTGTGTGGAGCGAGGCTTGTGAAGAGAGTTTCCATGAGTTGAAGAAAAGGTTGACATCGGCACCAATTTTGACTTTGCCTTATCACGAGAAGAAGTTCAAAGTGTATTGTGAAGCATCAGGACAAGGACTTGGCTATGTTTTGATGCAAGAGAAGAAAGTGTCTGTGTATGCTTCAAGACACCTGAGACCGCACAAAGTGAACTATCCTACCCATGACTTAGAGCTGGCAGCAATGGTTTTCGCATTAAAGATATGGACTCATTATCTATACGGAACAAGATTCGAAGTATTCAGTGACCACAAAAAGCTTGAAGTACATGTTTGATAATAAAAAGTTGAACATGAGGGGCAGTGAAGGTGGATGGAATTTCTGAAGGATTATAATTTTGAGTTGTCATACAATCCCATCAAGGCTAATGTAGTAATTTATGCTTTAAGCAGAAAGTCATTGCATATGTTAATCATGATGGTGAAAGAACTGCAATTGATCGAGGATTTTAGGGACTTGAACTTAGTAGTGGAAGTACGACCCAAGAGCTTGTGTTTGGGAACCTTGAAGATCACTAATGAGTTATTAGTGCAAGTTTAGGAGGCCTAACAAGGAGATCAATTCTTGCAAGACATAATGAGGGTGAAGAAGGAAAGGAAGGAGTTGGAATTTTGGCGTGATGCTAATGGATATATCAGGTTTATGGAGAGAGTATGTGTACCTCAAGTAAAGGAGATAAACCAAGATATTCTAGATGAGGCACACAAGAGTAGATTAGGTTCCCATCCTAGATAAACAAAGAAGTATCACGATATTAAGTGCAGTTTATGGTGGAACAAAATGAAGAAAAATGTGGCCACATATGTAGCAAAATGTTTAACTTGCCACAAGGCTACAGTTGAACATCAATGAGCTCCTGGAGAATTGCAATCGTTACACATTCCTGAGTGGAAGTGGGATAACATCTCAATGGATTTTGTCTCTGGTTTACCAAAGACAAGACAAAGTTGTGATGTTATTTGGGTAGTTGTGGATAGGTTGACCAAGTCTTCAAATTTTGTTCTTATTGGTGGTGGTAATCCATTAATTAGTCAAAATCCCCTTCGATCTACATTTCCAGAAACTAGTTAATCGATTATCAAATGGGGAAATCGATTAATTCATTTCAATTTGAGTATCTTTGTTTCTTTTGTGTTGTCTGGGTAATCGATTATCTTGATGGATTATAGAATTACACAGAGAACTTCTCTTTGTTTCCAGGTGTTGGGTAATCGCTTATCAAATAATGCAATTGAGTATCCTAAGTCACAGATCCTTCATTCTTCTGAAACTGGCTTGGGCATTCGATTACCAAGTTAGACAATCAATTAATTCGATGCTTCTAGCCAAATTTCAAGTAGAAGTAAGTTCTTAAGAAATATATAGAATAATAATATTTCATTCACTTCATATTTGATCAACACAAAACATGAAAAAGACTAAGACTATTTCACACACATGCCTAGTCTAAAACATTTAATACAAATGCCTCATCTATTAAACATGGTAGGCATTGCAAAATTATCAAACCAGACCTAAGACTAAGTGCTTCAAGCTTTGATATAACAAAAAAAAAAAATCATGGGTGATTCAATTTAATAATTTAATAAACTATGTGAGATAAAAATTAATGTGTTTTATATTTAATAATTAATTTATATGTAACAATAAATTTAATTACGTTGTTTGGGTTGGGTAAGGTTAAAAATAGAACCTGTAACATCCCAATTTTCCATGTGTGTGATAGACAGTGTTAATTATTTGTCGTACAATTGGATAATGTTTTTAGACTATTGAAATGGTAAAAAATGAGATGTTACCATAGGATACCTAGGCATGGTTAAACTCTTAAGTTTTTAAGTTAAAGTCTAGAAACAATAAGGATAATTTAGAGAAAATTCTATGGTCAATTATGGTCAATTCATTAATGACCGAAATATTAATAATTGGATTTTGATATAGAAATAGAAATTAGAAGCTTGAAAGAAAATTAGTAATTAATGTAAGTAAAGTTAGAAATTAAGTGAGGATAATTAAGGTTGATTAATGGTGATCTAGATTCCATAGAATCAAAAAGGGTAATTAAGTCATAAGAGTTTAAAGTGGAGGATATTTTCATAAATGACTATATAACTAGTTTAAAAGTAGAATTTTAGCTTAATTAGTTGGTGACTAGTTAAAGTGTCTAATTATATGATGTGGAATAATTAAAATAAGTTAGAGTTGTAACACCCTAAAAAATTACAACTCAGATTGACAGAGAAAACTCTATGTTGTGTCATCTGTGCATGTATGAATTTTATTTATGTAGTTATATGTTTTAATTATTGAATTTTATGCTATGTGTGTATATATATATATATGTGTGTGTGTGTGTGTTGGGGGGGGTATGATTGATTTAATAAAGTTTGACAGATAAATAGAAACTGTTGAGCTAGATTTCAATCTACGCAAGAATTGTACTATGCATTAGGTCATAGTGTATTTTTTCTCTATGTCAGTGGACTCTATGCAAGGTTCATTGTAATGACCCGCCTCGTCGCTACGGCATCACAAACTCTAGTCTTGTAAATTTCAAATTTTAATTAAAACTCCATTAATCTGATTATGAAAATGGTAGTAAGTTTTTTTTTCCGCAATAATACCATTATTATACACACGATACAATTACATAATTGAATACACATGTATGCTTATATTGAACCAGTACATATCATTTACATATCAACACATAATTTGATTTTACATATATTTACACCTGGAATCTTACATGACCAACAAAAAAAATCGAAGAACTAACTAAGAAAGAGTTGATTAACAAAACACAACTCTCTCCCAAAAAGAATTCCAACGTCATCACGTAGGCTTGGCGGCTCCTACAAAAGAATCTCCCTCCAAGGTCACCTACTGCTGCTCATCTGCTCCCACGAACAAAAGTTTGCGATCATCACATGTACCAACCACACGGTACAACAAATGCAAGGGTGAGTTTATTATATAAAGCCAACAAACATCATATAGCAGCAATTGGGAAGAAAACAACATTACCCACCACAATCATTAACAAAAATCCATGATTCCAATACACACTCAACAAACCAATCATCCAATGCATTTCACAACTCAAACAATCATGCATAGAATGATGCATGCACCTGACTCATCTATCAACACGCAATGTGATACCATCTCCCGGAAATAGCATCTCACAGGAAAAATGATTCACCGCCTATCAGGGCCACCCTGTTGTGCAATGGCTATTCCCCCACCCGGTGATCAGCCAGCGTCGCTAGGGAATTCCAAACCTGATGACCCCTTAGCACCTGCGTTCGCAGCCCACTGAAACCCACAGGTATGCAAATGCCTTCATTTTATTTCCACACATACAAATGAAGTATGAAACATAGGCATCACCTATGCATGACCCCGCTAGGAACAAATCCTTCCTTGCAAGGGTAACCCGTCATGCACCCCCCATGTACATACGTATCACACCAATGTGGGCTCACCGATGCACTGACCGTGGCTTGGAAAAAATCCATCCTTGTAAGGGTAACCAATCAGTCATTGCATCCCACGAGTACATACTCAGCCTACAACCATGGGCACCATCAATGTATGACCTAGCTAGGAACAAATCCTTCCTTGCAAGGGTAACCCGTCATACACCCCCCATGGGTATCCATGTATATCCACACACAATGACATTGTTCACATCAACATTATCTCTTATTAAGGTCATTATCAACCTCAACATCATATCATCTCAATATCATCATCATGCATATCAACATTATCTCATTTCAACATCATTAACCATGTCAACATTATCTCATTTCAACATCATCAATTACATCAATGACATCTCAATTTCAATATCATCAACGATATCACAAGCAATCACATTTCACATCTATACATAATACATATGCCTGAGATTCACATTCCCCAGGTCTTCAGATAATCCAAATTTCATACATTCACAATTCATCATATCATAAGACTGATATTTTTAGGAAAATTCTAAATTAAAGAGGAGGACTACAATATATAAAACACACTCTTATGCCCATTTAAAAATTTAATAAAGAATTAAATAGGAAAACATATTATAAAATTTTGGGCAGAGTCTCCTCTGTAATTAAGACTTTTCCCAAAAATCCAATCATTACAACGACAATATTATTCACAGTTTATCCATCAACAAGCCAATTCATTGCATCCCATTTGTAACTCCCCGTACAAAACCAGGGTCATTAACCTGCCTTAATCACTATCATTAACTATAATCTTCAGAGTTTAAGCAGTTTGGAAGCATAATACAAGAGTGACGTTATCAAATGTCACTAACATAACCACTACACATTATAATATGGTGAATACACATAAAATCTCTGTTTAAGTACAAAACTGTACATACATCCCCCTCAGGGTACAAAACTAAACCAAAGGCAGTATACAAAACATCAAAGCCACATGCTCATATCATCTATGCCTAAGGTTTACAAATAGCAACTATCCCTGCACAGGCTTCTTGCCTTGGGATCTATCTGCTCCTCCTGAAGATTCACCTGCAAAACATAAGCCCCACAGAAGAGGTGAGATATAAAGTCCCAGTAAACTCAAGGTCCTTGAAGGTATTTCCTTCCCCTGGTTCACTTCCAGACATATATATATGAATAGTATATCTACATCAGGTATTTACAGATTCTATTTCATAAAATCACATCCACCTGCCGATAATCAGGTGATACACACGGCCTACAGCCATTCATAACATACATCATCACCCTGCAGAGGCTACATCTATGTATATAGGAACATCTCCACTTAGGAGGCTACCTCTATATACTAGGAACATCTCATGCCTGGATCTCATCATATCTATCTGAGGCTACATTTGTATATATAGGAACATCTCCACTCAGGAGGCTTTTTACCTCTATATAACAGGTACATCTCTTTCTAATGAGGCTACCTCTGTGTATATAGGAACATCTCTACTCAAGAGCTACATCTATATCACAGGCACATCTCATAATCTATCCAACACAGTTGCCTGAGGAGGCTACCTCTGTGTATATAGGAACATCTCCATTCGGGAGACTACATCTATATCACAGGAACATCTCACAACAGGTCTTTCTCAATTTCAAGTCATCTATCCTACTACCATAGGATTCCATTCATTCGCAGAATTCACATTCAATTCTAATAGTCCACCACACATATATCATAAGCCAGACAATTCATAGCCATAAACATCAATCTCCCATCACAGGGTTCAAATTACATTCATGCATCTCATATCAATACACATCAATCCCTATCACAGGGTACAGCATACAATTCAATAATCAATCACCTTAACATATAATTTCCATATACACGCATTTGCTCCCATCAGAACCATCACTCCCTCTGGAGCATGGTAGAACCCAGTAAAGGACACACATGCAAGAACCAAGAGCTTACCTGCTCTAGGCAAAACACCGGCTCTCCCAGCCTCGTGATCACCACCACCAGAACTATCAAGCTCACGTCCTACATAAGAGCAAACACATAACTTATCAATAACGGTTCTAAGCTGTTACAGCGAAAGGACTATAATCCTTTCCACATAACCCATAACTAATCACTTCACAAGTGATTCTCAGACCCTCAACAGGATCCCTCTCAGCCTAAGCAAGGCTCCAGAGCCTCTTCTAAGACTCTATTCAGGCTAATACAAAGCATATCCTTACTTTAGCCATATCAACTTCAAGCTTCTCATTATAACCAATTCAGCTCATAAACAACATCTATACTATCCCATGAGCAACTTTATCAACTGCTCTAAGGTTCATAATAGCCAAATAACCAGTCTTTTCTCTACTCATACATAAACTCAGAGCCAAAATCAAACTTCATCAATAATGATGACTCAAGGCTCTAACTTCATC